>JAVSBS010024470.1:0-33952 GCA_033124195.1 Coracias cyanogaster | reverse complement strand
CGTTCCAACCGGAAACGGACCTGTCACTGTCACTACCTCCTGAGCTGGATTTCTTATTGGCCTCACCCCAATGGTTATTCCTTGAAGTTTCTCCCCAGTTATCACTGGCAGAAGCTGCCCAACCCTGGCTGGCCTTCTGTCCATCTACCCATCCCTGCTTGATCTTCTGTGTGTCATTCCAAGACGACTTTTCCTCTTTGCCACTTCCCCATGATTGATTGCTCTTGACCATTACTGTAGCAGCAGAATCTTCTTCCCACCCCCCTTGGCTGTTTGACCCTTTGGAGTCTCCCCACCTTGTAGCAGACTTTGGATCTCCCCACCCTGATACAGATGAGGTATCATTATTATTAGGGCTAGGTCTATCCACACACCCCCCTGAGCTGGAAGTCTGTGCCACAGAGCCTCCCCAGGCCTCTGTCCCATTGTCAGTTTTTCTTTCACCCCTCGGTGATGCTTCGGTATCCCAGGCAGTGTTCTGTTTGATCGGAGTCTGTCCCCAACCAGAGTTGGAAAGGACACGTGGATCTAAGTCAGTTCTGTTCACTATGCTTTGGAGTAATGCGTGCTGGTCAACTTTCCTTCTCTCGCGACTCTGTCCTTCCGTAGCTACTCTATCTTCATGGCATCCAGTGCTCTCCGAACTCCCTTCACTGTCTCCCGTACCTGTTTTGGCCCACGCGCTGTTCTGCTCAGTCAGCTGAGACGCAGCAGAACTCTGGCTGTTAAGATCATCCTCCTCAGCAGACTTCCATCCGTTGGTAAACTTCCTGCTGTTTCCATTCACGCTTTCGTTGGAATGCTGATTGCTGGGCAGTTTACTCCACTCCCCGTTTGAGATGTTAGTGCCAGTGTTCTGGGCAGGGTTGCCCCATCCTCTCCGACTCCCGCCAGCACTCGCACCACTTCCACTTCCCCACGGCATGTTCTGGGAGCTGACTGTCCCTGCCTCCCACACCCCTCCTCCTTTATTCCCGTTGATTTGAAAGTTAGTGCTGCCAGGCCCGCTAACGCCTGGCTGCATTAGAGTTGCATTCACAGTGTCACCATTAGCTTGGCTGTTTGGGCCTGAACATTTGTCTCCAGAGTAATTAGAACCGTAGGCACCCCATGTAGTACCATAAGAGCCACCATTTTTTGCCTCACCATTGCTAAGATGAGAAATGGAAGTGCCGTTTGTAACTGGAGAGGCCTGAATCTGAGAATGATTCATTGTGCTCACGCGCCAGGCCCCATGCCCTGTATTATTAGGCAGTTCGTTAATCTGCACTGAACCAGCAGAGTTTGGTAAACTAGAGGTCATAAAGTTAGTAGTGTTATTTGGTCCATTCATTTCAGTGTTAAGGTTTTGAGGTTGCCCACTGAATGAAACCTTCCTTGTACCATTTACTTCAGAATCGCAGTTTTCCTGAAGGCTTCCCCAGGAACCATGGGCGGAACCGCCCACTTTCGAGTTAATACTCTGACTATTAGATATCTGACCTATGGTACTGCACGGAACACTTGTGCCAGGGTTACCACTCCCTACAGACCCTTTCAGGGCATGTCCATTGTTCTCCAATACAGGCCAGGCACCATGGTTGCCATTTGAATTCAAAGTGCTTGGATTTAACCCTCCATTTGATGAAGAGTTTATGGTGCCCCAAGCATTCATTCTATTGTTGCTACTTTCAGATTTGCTGTCAGGAGCATCCACAGAAACTTGACATGTGCTTATTATGGCTCCGTGGGACAAACCCCACGGCCCATTAATACTTCCATTGCCCACATTATTGCTGTTGCTACCAACCACAAACTTATTTTGAGAACCATGTCCAATGCCGTTCCGAATGCCATCACTTTCACCACCTGTGCTCCCTGAAGCCATTATCACGAGGTTTCTCTCTGACCCAGAGCTGGAGGCAGAGTCAGTGTCCATACATTCTGATGTCAGCTCTGGGTCACTGCCAGTGATTGATGGCCATGCTTCTTTGTCAGAGCCGTCTACAATAACTTTATCCCAGTTTGTGCTGGAGTCACTATTTGAAGAGACTGGTCCCCAGTGAGAATTTTCATAATGGGATCCTAGACCACTGTGGTTCAGATCTAAAGGGAAGAAGGAAAGTCCAAGAGCATTATTATAAATTTAGTATTATTACTTCATTAAGCAGCAGAAGAAAAAACAAGCATAAAGACACTAAGCCAACAATTACTTTGGTTATTTTAACAGTACAGTCACCGAGGAGGGCAGAGGAAGCTCCCAGGTCTAGCTGCTCAGAACGCTGCCGCACACACAGCCTAGAACACTGCTCACCAGCACGCAGAGCTGCACTCGCACAAAAAGCACCAAGAAGCGCTCCTGAAGGCACAGGTTTTTCCCAGAGAATTATTTTTTTTTTTTAATACTATGTGTCGTCATATACAAAGTTATTTTCTAAAAGCATATATATATAAAAACAGAAATACTACATAAAAATCACAGACATTCTGTAGTGCAGAAATCCAAAGAGGACGTTGAACTGACCTGGCCGTGCCCATCGCTATGTGACAACAGCCAGAGACACACAGCCCTTCCCACCCCCACTGAAAGACACGGCAGGAGAATTCTTAAGTTATTTAAGATATTTTCTTTTCTACAACAACAATCTGACACAAAACTCCCAAGACCAAGCCAAAGTTCTGCTGCTGCAGACGTACAGGTGAGACAGCAGCTGAACTGATACCTCTCATTTTCAGGTACGTAAGAACTACTGCTCTTTTTTCCATAAATAAGCAGATCACGTCTGGGATCCCAGAAGAGATACACCCTAATTCATCGACAAACTCCTCGTGGTTAAATACCCGCACAATGCCACAAAGCAAGTGCTACCCTTTTTCATCTTGTAAGTCTAAGGCTTTACCGCAGAGACCTGCCCCCAGCTGTTAAATGACTCCAGGCAGACAGGGGCACCACAAGATGGAACTGCCAGAGGGTGAAGCATGTGAAAAATAGTGATGAAGCTGGCAACAGAATGCAAGAACAAAACGTCCGTGAAGTTTTTTTAGTACTTAGTATTTGCCTGTGCTGAAAGAGTAACCAGAGCAGCGTGTGCTCAGGGGCTGGGCACACAGCAAACCGCGCTCCTCTGCCTGTTAGAACGTTCAGGTTTGAAAAAAAAAACCCAAACCAAAAAAAGCCAGCTTTTTTGGGTGATGTTCTCTTCTTTGCCTTTACTCAGAATATTCAAAATGTACCTAAAGAGAAAAAAGTTGTATATCTCCTGTTCATTCTTAATGGATTTTTACAGCACGTGCCTTAGACTGGACTACGGATTTTTCCGGGATACCTTGATAAAGTCGTAGCCGCTCCCACTAACAGACAGAGCCAACAGTGACAGAAGTCTACAATCATCCGTGCTGAATTCTCGCAAAAAGCTATTTAAGGAACATTTAGGGACTGGCTACTTGAAAAATGTAATGCTGATTTATAAGCCTCCTGTGTCACCAAGGAAAAGATGAGAACTGTGAAGTCTGAGAGGAAGCTGCTGGGAAAGGAAGCAGCGGGAGAGGACGGGCGGCAGGTCGCCCCGGTGCTGCGGCAGCCAGGAACGCCCGGCAGCTGCACGGCTGCGGAGGGAGAACCCACTGCACCCCTGGGAGGACCGGGAGACACTCGTGCAGCTTAACGTAACCCAGAACCTGCCGCAAAGTTTCTACTAGAAAAAACACTGTTAGTATCTGAACAATTGTCCGACAAACCCCAAGACTTCAAATCTCACACTGATTCTTTAAAAAAAAGACATTTAACCTAGATTAAAAAACTTAAGGGTTGTCTGCACTCTCACAGAGAGTCAACAGCATCAAAAGCTGCCCTAACCAAGTAAAATTGTGATTACATGAACATCACCCCAGCACAATGATCGATTTTAAGCACACAGAAGCCCGCAGATGCAAGCAGCCCGACTGCAGCGTGGAGGAGACACAGGCCATGACTCCGAGCCAGAGGGAAACAGGGAACAACCCCCCGTTCACACAACATAAAAAGAAAGTTTGTCTTTATTAGAATTCCATTATACTCCTTTGGATGCAATGCTCAGTCTGCAACAAGCCCATACACAAACAGCACGTAACGATTAATGTCCATTCACCCAGAGCTTTTCCTACTCCACGCAGAACCCTGACAGTCTTTTCCCGGACGTACGCGTGCCAGCGACTTCCAGTGCGAGCTGCTGCGGTGGAACATCATTGTCTGGATCTCCCCAGCCCGCGCAGCCCTGAGCTGGAGCACACGGCCACTGAATCAGCAGAGCATCACCCCGGATTTCTCTGTACATGGCAGACCCCACAACAGCACCCTCAACACTGAAATATTACCGCGACGCTTGGCGTGCAGCAAAACGAGCCCCGAACAGCCCACTCGTGGTTTTCTCCCCAAAACTACTGACAAGTTGCAACTGAAATTTTTCTGCTTAAACTCTGGACAAGATAAAAAAAAATTGACACAAGCCTGAATTTCTTAAAATTCTGTAATCTGCAAAGTGTTTTTTCAGTAACTTGTAATTTCACGCTTTCTAGCTGTAAGTTACCCTTGCAGGGAACCGTATTTTCTAAAGCAGTTACCATCACATGGTCCAAAATAAACAGTAGGACTGAGAAGGGTAAATTAAGAAATACCTGAACCTTGCTCCCGCTGTCTCCTTCCCCATCCCAGGATGTACTGGCACCCGCAGCCTGTCACTACACCGTGCCAGCTATCGTACCTTTGCTCCTTAGGAAAAAGTGTATTTTAGCAAACAAGCTTTTGAGCTTTGAGTAAACCAGCTAAAAGCACCTTTATTGTGAAATGGCTAAACCAAAAAAAGCAAATCCTGTTTGTCTGCGGTAGAGGAAGAAAGTCTTGAGGTCTGTCTGTGCCTTTTGAAAGTACTCCGGCTCAGGAATGAGTGGCTGGAGCTGTCTGTGCCCGCAGTGGTTTCCCAGCTGCGAATGCAGGACGGGAAAGCTGCCAGGATGAGGGTACGGCGTTCCTCTGGCCTGACCCAGCACAACTCTCCCAAAAAGGACTGTCCCACACACTTGTCTGCAGCCGGAGCTCTGGCCCTGGCTTGTGCTGGACCGAGCGGCTCTGCAGCAGCCAAATTCAACGCAAGGGAAGAGAAAGAAGGGTTGAGGAGGTTGAACACCACCCCATCTTCAAGGTGAAGAGGAGAGATGCCACACGAAAGGTTCTCCTAAGCAGGGTGCCCACAGCAGCGCAGCCAGAAGCAGCCTGTTATCAGCCACCCTACAGCACTGCCTGCCCTGCTCCTGCGCTTCCAGACGGCACGTCCCGAGTCCTCACGCAGCTCATTCGCTCCAGAAGATCACGTAAAACTGAACGGCAAGTGCTCTTCACAGTCATGCCCAGGGAACCCCCCACAGCTGCTGGCCTCCGCACACGGGCTACCCCAGCACCCGCGCTGCAAAACGCCTCACAAACTTGCACAGATCATTCTACCACAGAGAGGCAATTCAACATGTAAGCACAAAGGTGAAAAGAAGAGACTCAGGATTTTAAAGCTAAGTTAAAACATCCATTTCGGTACGAACTCTCGACGTTAGTTTAGAAAATTAAAAATGTTTAACCAAATGCAGCATGTAATGGCACAGAGAAAGTTAGAGTTCAGCCAGTCACTCACACAGCACATGCTACTGAAAAACGTAAGCCAAACGATTTTTAAGATGTCTTAAAAAAATGAAATAATAAAAAAAATAAACCAGACAAAACTGTGTGAAACATGTAGCTACCACAAACAGAGGCAGTGCAAGGTGAGATTGAGAGCGCTAACCTGACTGGTTAGGGGAGTGGCTCACCAAGTCCCGAATGGGAGGCATGCCTACAAAAAACAAAACATAACAAAAAGCAAGAAAATTACCGAAGTGTTACTTAAGAAAACTAGCCCTTTGAGAACAGGCCCCAAACCGCTCAGGACTTCAAGACCATTCATGAGCACCCCTTTTCTGGGAAGGTTTCTCTCAAGAGCCACCTCTCAATCCTACGGACGGTGGATTGTCCCAGTCCGGAACACACGGCAGGGAAGAGGCACTGATGGCAAACCCAGCCTTCTACACGGGCTATTTACGTTCCGTTATCAGCAATTTTTTCTGCTTTTACCAAGTATTTCCACTGCTAGTTAGTTTTTATACATTTGGCACTTAATTAACCAATTTAACATGCTCTTTATTTTAAAAGTTTGATTTATATATAAAAAAGAATAATATATAGTCATGGAAACCAAAACCAGTTAAGTTTTGACCATATGAACTTGGAATTTCAGAGGTCGGCCTGAAACTTCAGCAAGTCCACATCCCTTCTCTCCATGGCGTGGTTTCTCCACCCAAAAGTCACTGTTTTGCCACCTGACTTGGCAAACAGAGAGAACTCAGTATGGTCTGAGCTCTTCTTCTGATTGAGGCCAAGCGTGTCCATAACAAGCTTTCATTTACCACTCTCCTCTTTCATAGCTTCTTCCTCTTAAGTGTCCTATCAACAGCCTGTGAAATCAAAGTTCATGCTTCAAGTTCACAAATGGTAGTGCTGGAGACCACAGCTGTTTTATCTACAGCAATGTTTCCTGCATTGTCAACCTCCACCCCAAGTTCTCAATTCTTCCCTGACTCCTGCAACAACCAAGAAAACCCTTCCAAATTACAGGAAGGATCTTTCTTCCCAAAGGCTCTGGCTGTGACATCACTTTGCAGCTCCGCTGCAGGATGAACAAGGACCAAGCAAGACCTGCTCATGTCCAAGGAGGAACCCAAGTCACTGGAGCGATGCCAGGAGCCCAATAGTGCTCTCCTGTTTTGTCTTGTCCCACTGTTGGAAGCAATTACTGCTGGCAAGTATCTTAGTTCCCTACATAATCCTGTCACTGTGGAATAACCACCTGCCTATTCTGATGGGGTACAAAGCGCAGGGGTGAAGAACAAACACGCCGAGGCAGCGTCCGAGACCTTCCTTTCATGGGAAGTTTTCACATGGGGGAAAATTTCAGTAAAGCAAACAACTGAAACGGGTATGAAAATACTCTGATAAAGAGCTATTTATGTACATTTCTTAAAATAACCACCTGGGTACAAGACTGGATCTGTTTCAGAAGTACTACATGGCATGAGCTTCACTTGTGTGTCTTTATTAAAAGGATATGCTAAACGTCCTAAAAACAGCAGAAAAACCCCAAACCCACAGGACTATCCCTCCTTAAGCTTTCCTTCTGAACACCGCAGGTTAATTTTCCAAAGAGAAGATGACTGTCCACACCAAACACTAGTAGAGATGATTTTTTTTTTTTGATCATTGATATAGTAAAAAAAAATTCTCCAATACCAAAGACTTAAAACCTTCCTCTGGCCAGAGCAATTAAAGGCAGACTTTAAATTTAGCGGTATTTGTGTTCCCTGGATTTTATAAAGCACCTACCAAACAGTTCTAGCCCCAGCTGGAACCGGGGAGAGATCCCACCCCCAGGTCTGCCCGGCAGTGACAGGTAAAACAACGGGAGCCACTACTGACTCCAGCAGTTCCGGCTGCAACACTTCAAGCTACAGTTTTTCTTAAAATACAGATTGATCCCAATATCCAATAAATAATGCTTTAAAAAAAGGTCAAGAGCTTAATCTTCAAAGACTTTCCATCAAGTTATAAAATTGTTAACCCCAATGGCCTGTCTGTGGATACTGTTTCAGCAGGAAGGGATCTACAGATGTGTCAAATCCCATGAGAGATTTAACTTTGGAGATAACAACAAGGAGAGTACCTAGAAATTGTCATTGGAGGCACTAGAGGAACTAGGGGGAGTGAGTTAGTGAGACTGGGACAGGGAAATTACAACAGCAAATGCTTTCAGACACAGTGGTGTCAAAGGACATTAAGTCCCTCCTGCACGCTGCTGGACCTCAGCCACCTCCATGGTACCTCAAGGGCAATTCCTTAGATGAGATTCTGAAACCATGACAAAAACCCAGCACTGAAAAATTACCTTCCTCTACATTATCATCTTACCTACTTTTCTCAAAGGACATGACAAAACATCCAAACCAGACACTACTGCTGGTTATAGCGGAGGAGAGAGACCCTTCCAGCACACAGATCTGTGGCAACACCACACGAGACCCTGGCCACCCAGCTCCACTCGCTGGTCCTGACAAGTTTCCCTCAGGCACATGGGATGCCCCGAGCACAGCACAGGGTCAGCAAAGACCTGACAGGATGCTACCGGCAACACGAGCATCTTCTTCAGACGGGAAAGGCACTTGGCCAACCCTGCTCTCCCCTGAAGCCTCTCAGATCCTTTCTGGCACCAGCAGGACATGTAGACATATTAATCAAATAATTAAGGTGTTGTTCAAACTGCAGAACTGCTCCCAGGAAAGCGGCAGCCTCAGCCTCGCAGGCTGGCGTGGCGGCGGTACCGCGCAGGAACACACCGCTGTCCCCCAGCCCAAGGGCTGTCCAGCCACAGCAGCGCAAAATCAGACCAAATCGAGAAGAATGCAACTCAGAAATGGGAACCCAGCTGATTAAACGCTGGGCTGGTGTTCATAAAAGCAGGGGAATGAAGGACAACACACTCAAAAGAATCCTCTGAATACAATTAGCAGGTTTAATAGGCTGTGTAAAGAGCCACACTTCTTAAATTAGTCTACACGTGAATTTGGATTTAAATCCCTACTTGCTACCGTACCATTTGAGCAGTAGAGGATCTATGCTGGAGAAAAAGTTTCATCTTAGAAGCAGACAAATGTATGAAAGGTTACTTTAAACCTGACTATAGACAGCAACCAAGTTATAGAAGTTAAAAAAAAAATAAATTAACTACTTACAAGCTACTTCTTGGAATGTTAAAAGAGTTTGATCAGTACGTTACAAAAATAATAATGGAAAGTAGCATCAGAAACAGTCCTCAAGGGACACATGGATAAACTGCTTCCAATGCTTTGATTGTTTACTTTCATTTTAAACACTGCTTCTTCAAGACCCAGTAATCAGAACAGCTCAGAATTTAACTAAAACTTGAAATATCAAGGCTGTTTTCCTGAATTTTTTTTTTTTTTTTTGGTAACTGAAGGGGCCAGGAGTCACATCCTTTGTGGTGTATAAAACACTGATTTTGAGAAACACTGGGAATTCAGTAAAGTTTTGGAACTACTATCTGTGGGAACAAGTGACACCATCACTGCTATGTGCACGTCAAAAAATAAAGTATAGAAATAAAGTATTTGTCCAATGTGTTAGGTGTTAGCGTGCATTAACACTAAATCTCTTTGAAAATCTAGATCCCCACAAAGAAAGTTACTTTTACCAGCCAAAAGTAGACTGCCCTTGTTGTCCCCAAAAAAGTGGTGGGACCACATGTCTGTACATCCACCGAATGGCAAATTACGCCCGTGCAACAGCTCCATTTGCTACTCTTAACAGGGTGTCTGAAGAGAATGCGTAACAGGATGAAATAACAAAGGCTAACTATACTGGAAGAGTAACGGTAATAACAGTGAAGGTCGATCCACTTTGTAGGACAACCAGCTACAGGTAGATGAGTGAGGACAAGCTCTGAGCTAATGACACAAGGCAACGCTGATGTTCCAAACAAGCTGCACCCTGGCTGTTATCTCCAGAGAGGGAGAAACAACCCAAAGTCCTGAGATGCTGTTTGGAATGCTCTGGGAACTGTCTGAAAGACCCTTCCTTCTGAGATCTGTCTATCAAAGCTGGATGTGAAAAGACGCTTCACGCCAAGATCACGCTTGGATCAATGATTCCGATAAAGACTGGAAAATCGGAGCACACCAGTGGTCATGTTGGCTCAACGCCTGTTCCAGAGCAGCCTGGACACCACTGCAACACTGAGTCACTGATGGCTTAAGCCTCAGTAAGAAACTTGCACCAAGTCGGCTGAAACCATCCTGCAACGTTTAGTATCGGGCTATGACACAGGAAAATCTCATCACGCTACAGCTTACATTTAAAGTTCAAATAATACTAGCTTAACCATTTCACTGATAATTGAATTCAAACCATTCAGTTAAAAGGAAAAGACGGTAGCCCCCCCCTCACCTGGCTGTTTTTTGCTGCTGTTCGGCACTTCTCCGTTGGTCACTGGCTGTTTATTTGTGACAGTGCTGCCTCCTGACTGGCCGTTTAACGCTTTAGGAGTCGATCCCAGGTTTGCAGCTATAACTGGTAACTGCTGACCTCGTTTCAGAAGCTGTTTCTGTTCCTGGTGTCGAAATCGCGGTGGTACTTCACGAGGAGGGTATCGAGGCAAGGTCTGCTGCTGCTGACTGTTGGCTGTGGCCCGCTTGGCATTATTATTAGTGCTGGTTACTGTGGAAGTGCCGTTAGAGGTGACGGGCTGAGGCTGGCTTACGCTTGTCTTTGTTTGTTCTGGCACTACCCCCACCCCCAGGAAAAAGAAAGTTGGACAAAGTTATTCATAAGAACAGCAACTTAAAAAAATTGAAGACTAAGTCAATATTCTTAATGCATTTCTGTGTTACGCAATGGCAGCATTTTTCCTGATACAAGTTGTAACTCATGCCCCGTTAAAAGCTCCATTATCCCATAATCGCGCAGCTCTAACAGAGCAGATCTGGAAGCAGAAGTGTGTCTTGCTGTCACTCCTAACAAAGTTATCTCAGTTAACGTACGCTGCTGCGAACAAGCTTTCTACGGCTTTGCCTGGCAAGTCAGCACCATGCCAGGTTATTCTGGCATTTAAATTTTATTAAAAAAAAAAATAATTAAGTACTAAAAAAGATAATCTTACTCCAATGGGAAACTTAAGTGTTGCGTATAGAAAAACGTGAAGGTCTTGCCCAGAAGAACAAGAAGTGAACAGGACACACAGAACGACTAAAGACTTATTGCTTTAATCCCCCCCAGCACCCAACGGGACGCGCACGAGCACCCGGAGCTCCGGCAGTCGAGCCAAGGGCCCAGGCAGCCCGTGCAGGGACGGGGCCGGCGCTGGTCAAATGCCAAATGTGCAACTGCAACTCCAAATTCTCCTCCAGTCTTGGCCCCTCCAAGGCAAGGTGAAGGTCAGAGCCTGTGGAGGTCAGCTGTGAGGGAAGGCACCACACTCAGGTGCTGAATGAAGCCCTCAACGCCTCCACCCCAACCAGTGCAAGAGCAAAGGTGGTAAGCAGGGGGGTGTTCAGGTGTGGGTGGTGGGCACACAGGCAGGAAGGAGACCTGTGAGCCACGGGATGCGTGTCCTGGTGCTACCGCCCTTCATCCCAGCCCCTCACGGGTCAGCTGTACTCCAATCCCTTACATCAGGGGTATGTGAAGGTACTTTGCACATTTCTCGGATGAGTTATCCATAGAGCACGTCTGCATTTACCGTGGAACTTTCTGCAATACCTCACGACCTGCTCATGACCTTCCCCAGCACTGACCTACCTACACAGTCAAGTCACCACCTCTACTCAGAGTTTCACAAACAAACTGCCAGCAACGGGACCCTTTCTGCGCCTGTGGAGCCAACCGAGGGGAACAGTGACCCACGTCAACATCATTCCCACACCGTGTCCATGGAGACCCTATGAGAGACGAGCTCAGGACGCAGCTCCAGACTGCTCCCACAGCATCTCTAAGGTGGCGGCAGGCTCTGGATGAGGACCCACCCTGCGTATGGGAAAGAGGGAAACCGAGGCAGGCACGACAGCTCGGGCCCAGCAAGGTGCTCGCTCCGCACCTCTCGGTGGGGTGGTGCCCCGTGACAAATCAGGGCTGTGTTTATTTTCAAGGACAGTTTTGCCCATTGGCAGCATCCAAACACACCTGACAGGAGGCTTGAGAGCAGCACCCTCAAACCATTCCCCTGCTGGGTTCCATTTAACCCTTTCCTGGCATGTCAGCAGCAGGAACATTGTTATTGTGTGACTGAAAATGTCGTTTTCCGGGGCTTTTTAGATTTGTTTAAAGACCTTTTTATCATTCACTTTCAGGGACAGATTCATGTGAATACAACATTAAAAAGTAAGTGAAAACAAGCTCCTTAAGCTTTTGTTTAAAGAATTGGTTGGAATACTGTCAATGTTATTAATGACTGTAATTTCTTTTTATTTCCACTATAACGCAGTTACGTATTTTGCAAAAATACACAAACAATACACAAACATGAAGGCCTTTAGAATAAAATGTCACCAAAGAATCAGCATCTGAGTTGGGTTTTAACGGAATGTTACATTTAGGCTACTCAAGAAAAGCAGAAAAGTTTCAGAGACCTCCTTGTTTCACCACTGGCCAGACAGAGACCTCTGACAGAGCCTTAAGGGGCGAGGAAGAGGAGGAGGAGGAGCAGGACTCTTCTTCAGGTGCTCACCAGCAGCTCGCTCAGGAGCAGTGACCCAGCGCTCTCCATTTCACAGCTGACTGGAGGAGGACAGAAGCGAGGGGAGGAAGGGCCGAGGCATCCCTCAATGCAATGCAGGGAGCACGGGGAGGAGGAGGCCTTCAGCAGCCATCAGGTAAATTGGCAAGCTGATAAAAATCACCAGTACCATCCCAGATCCCATCAATCGTTACCTACATTAAAAAAAGCAGGTAACTCAGATTGAATTCCTTGCACGACGTTTGGATGCGCATAATGCAACAACAAATAGGATCAAAATTTAACTTCACGAACACAAAGTTTGCAACAAATCTATTCCCATTTATTCCTTTTCCAGTTTCCTGGTTTAAAAAATAGTTAACTGAAAATGACTAAGCCTTCGAGGAGGACGGGGGGGCTGGTATTTTAGCAAATAACTAAGAATTTGTCAGCCATTTAAGGCATAAGCCTATAGCACATTTCTGTGCTCTAGGTACTGCTGAAATTAAAAAAAAAAAGGAAGATTCTTTGCGTACCACAATCTGGGTAACCACTGCCCAAATCCGAGTTTTCTGCTCTGTCGATGTTCCTTCTGCTACAGCTGCTCCCCGCCGGTTACCCCACAGTTTGAGGGCAGCTCAGCCCCCTCTCCCCGAGGTGTGCTGACAGCCACACACCAAAACCAGCCGCTTTCCGCGCCCGCTGCATCATTACCGAGCCAACAAAGCCCTCACGCTCGGACACAGAACCCTCCGGCCCTCGGGATGCAAACTTGGTTTTTCCTGGCAGCGTGAGTGGGAAGCACACCTCGCTTGGAGGTTTCTCATCCAGCCCAGGGCACCCCACAGCACGGGTAAGGCAGCAGACGCTGTCTTCCTACGCTCTGGCTTCCACTCACAATTTCTCCTCTGAGATGAACTAAAATCATTTCTAGATGACATCCCACGAGATGCCCAACCAGTTCCAAGCAGCACGCTTCGGGCAGCGACCGAATACTTTACTTTCCTAATTAAAGCTGCTTTAAGACAAAGTGCGCATTGTAACAGACTCCAGCGGACTCGCGGGTAATCGAACCACTTTTGAGTATAAAAAAGTGCAACTGATAAACAAGCTGCTTTCTGCCCAGCCAGCCCCTCAGCTGCGACCTGAGCAACACTTACAAACAGTTAAAATATTTCTCCTATTCTATGCATTCATTTCCTCAGCAAACGCGGTAATTCTTTCTACTCTTATCAGCAAACTAGATCAAAATCTACCAGCCAATAGTTACACTGAAGAATCTGCAGAGTTTACACTTGTGTGTCCAGTTCAAGCCAAAATCAATCCGAAGTGTAGCAGAATTCCTTTGCTTTAGCTTCCCAACGTACCACAGAGTTTTAAGCTACAAAATTGACCCTGCCCAACATTTTCTGGTCCACAACTTCTCAGAAGACAAAATAATACATTCATATTCCAATATGGCTACTATAAATTCCAACACCCCTTAATCATCTTAATATTAATCTCAGTATTTTGATCTGTTATAAACAAGTTGCTTGTTTACCAGAAGTTTGTTCTGCACACCACTATTTTGTTTTGAAGCGTATTAAGGCAGAAAAAGAATTTTAACGGACTTACAGCGTCCCGCAGTTAATTTCTTTGACTACCAACAGCAAGTTTACAGAAACGAGTATTAAAAACAACAGAATCTCATAAAGAACAAACCTGCTGAAAACCCGCAGAGCAGGGGACGGTGGAGTTAAGAGTTTACAGAGAGATTCCAAAGAAAGACGCTTCCAACTTGTGTTGCTTTCCCACTCTGCAGATTTCATTAGAAAATGGAGGAGCAGCATGGTGTCATTTTACGGCTCCAGGAGCCGCCTGCCAACTCCTCCTGGAGCAGGGGCCCGGGGACCCAACTCCCCCGCCAATAAAAAAATGGCAGCTGCCGGGAGCAACTTTCACGCAGATGGAAAAAACAGCGTCTCGCTCGCGCAAGGTCGGCGTTCAGAGATCAAAATCGCCCACTGAGGCGCACAAAAGAGCAGCACCCGAGCTGTCACCGAAACGCTGCTTCTCGCTGCTGCTGGAGCTGCTGACCTCTGAAAAATGTACAGGAACGCCTCTGCCCGCCAGCCATGCCCCGAAGAGTTGTCAGCGCCGGAATGCTGAAGGGCAAACAGAGGAAGTCTGCCTTCCAGGCTGACACACGTAAGATGCAGTGCTAGAATTTTCGTGGTGGAAAAAATGGCCGCAGCTGTAAGCTCGGCTAGCTGATCTGGAAAATATCTAACTGTTTGCCAATTCGTTAACCCCTGCGGATCCGCACAGAGGTGAGGGTGTGCCGCGGCGGCGGGCAGCTGCCGTTCTGCTCGTGTTCGACACTCGCCTTCAGGATTTAGAAGCCAACACAAGGGTTTTTCCAAGCAGGAAAAGCACAGTGAGGCAAGCGGGGAAAAAAAACCAACAACAAACCCCAAACAAAACAACGACAAAAACCAGAAGAGTCGGTGTATTCGGGCGATTCTGCCTCTCAGAGAAGAAAATGAATAAGTAGTTTCCAAGGTGGGAAATGTGAGTCAAAGATTTCAATTCCACACCCAGCTATTTTTAAAGCACTTTCCGTTTCAGTGGTTGATTCGAAGTTTGTTCTGTTCTGCAGTAAAAGTAGTACTTTCTGCCTCTGCCCTCCCCAGAGCAGGGAATTCAGTGCTGAGGACGGACAGATGTTTTCAGCTCCAGCAGAGCACAAAAGCGCTTGGAACAACTCACCACAGCGCTGGCACCGCTACCGACAGCACTCTCCGAATGTCGTACGCTCCTGCACGAGGGTGTTATGTACATACATTAAAGCGTGTGCAAAGAGACAGCTCATCTCGTAGCGAGAGCTCACTCTGCAGAGGTACAGCGTGACGACTGGAGGGAGCACGCACAACTCAACTCCAGCGTTCTTAAAGAGCATTTACTGTAGTGCTGGGCTTATCATTAGCTGCTCGTGGGCACAGCAGAGTCCTGTTTTAGGAGAAACTCAGGGTAAATGGATTGATTTGTCTGTCTTTAACAGCACCGGCATTAAACACAGCAAAAATACATGTTTTGCCAAGTGAGAAGGAATACCACAACAACTGACAATTCTACAGTAGTCTCAACAAATGAAGACTTTCAAATGACACTTATTTTTTCCCAAAATGCCTGGTATTGGAGGGCACTTGTTGATGGACGAATTTGTTATGTTAGCAGCTTCGCAAATAGAGAAGCCTTCCACTTAGCAACCAAATCATACATTCATCCCTAACTCCTATCAACCACCGCTTCCCTCGCTTCACAAAACCAGCTGTACAAAACTAGACAGGTCAGAACATCTGAAATCCACAGGAATGACACATGCATTTTTAACGATGATACCACGGTATTAAAATGCCACTTGTACCAGAAACATTTGTATTAGCATCATTATTTCTTTCATTCCTAATCCCGAACAGAAAAATAAAACACCCAGCACTCTCACTTCCTCAAAAGGTAGTCTTATAATTTTAGATGCGCACTGGTAGTTACTTCAGCTGGTATAAAAGTAGTTTCTATCTTAGCTAAAACAACATTTTGGAGCCATCCAAACTCTGCTTAAAACAAGTAATAAGCTCCCTGACCACCCCCATCACTTAACCAGCTACTTTTCTGAAAGAAGGAACATAATTCTGAATAATTTAGAGATCCTATACTCTTGTATTTTATCTTCAGCTCATGCACAGAATAAATTATTTAAGACATTAACGCGATGGAAACTTGGAAACTAATGAAACATTAATTTGCATCCTGAATACAAGCAGGCAAAACTGTTGAAACAATGACAGAGCTACGTGCAACATAAGCGAGGAGTTTTGTTCCTATAGGAACGGCTGCAAGAATTGCGTATCTGAATCTCATAACGTCCATTCCTCTTCAGAAGGACCGCCAGCTTGCCTTCCTTTGGCAACTAAATTCCTGCTAAACTTCCCAAAATAGCCTTTTAATAATAAAGTAACATTAAAGTTGGAACTTAGTAATTCCATCAGCAAACATCAGGCCCCCGTGGAGAAAATGAAAAAAAAAATGAAGGTATAAAAAAAGAAAAAAGATTTCCTCTGTCCTTCAGCAGACAGGCACCTCTCTCCATCTGAAGGCTGCCATCAGGTAGCCCACCGTGCAGAATTACTGCTCTCCTGGCCTCGTGATATTTTTAGCCATTTGCTTCTGCAGCCGCGTCCCTGACGTGACACGTGGATGCCGGTGCAGCCTCAGTACACGGGTCAAACGTTCACTCAAAATGGATGCGATTATTTATGGTGAAGTATTTTATCATTTTCCTTCCTCACTGCCTTTTCAGGTAGATTTTATTACTTCCAAAAAAACCCAAATGCTCTCATGATTCATGAAAGCTGGTATATTTTCTCAGAAGCCTGACAGCAGGAATTTACAGAAGAAAATGAATGTTTAGCCTGTACTTCAAATGCAACTCCAAAGCTGGAGAAGGGGTGCTTTAAAAACCAAATGAAGACTATTTATTAATCGTAATAGTCTTCCAGCAATTTCATTAAGTATTCAGTCCTGTGCCTGAAGAGACACAGAGAATTCCCGAATGATTTCAGCGCCCAGAGCCAGGCTGAAGGGCCAGGACCTACAGCAGTCACAGGTCGCTTGCAGGTACAGAACGTAAGCGTCCAGGCTGACGTGGGCCACAGGAACGGTGCAGGTACCGTGCTCTGGCATCTCCCTCTGCCTCAAGCAATCAAGGCTCCACGAGCAGAACATCAGCACGTAGCAGAACTCCCAACCACAGAACTCGGGCTGCCCATGCTCCCTCTGCAGAGCGTCGTCACACACTGAAAACCTACTGGTCCTCCTCAGTAGATTTATTTTTCCCATTTAAACGCACACACTGAAGTATACGCTGCACTGAAATGGCCCAGCTGTAACGGAGGCTCCCAATACCTGGCAGGCGGCACCGCAGTCCTCAGCAGTGCCAGGAGAACCGGCACAGTGTGGGTGTGGGGAACCTGCCTCCTCCATTCCAACCACATCAATCCAAGATGCTTCTTCAAAGGCACACCCAGGTAATGGAAATGTTCATTTGTTTCTCTGTCTCTTCTCAAGCGCAGTACGTCCTCTACCATTCTACTACCTTCATGTCAGAACAGCACTTCAAAGGCTTTTTGATTTTCCCAGCAGTAATTGCATCTCTGCTAAGCAGGACTTCCGAGCTCCTGCTCCTACCACTGCTCGAGTAAGTATTAAATTAATCCCGGTGTTCCCAGAAAACAGGGATTCAGCAAGCACTCCACATGATCACTTATGCCATTATTACCCACTTCCCAATGAACAGGTTGTGAGCTGTTAGAATTAAAGAGCAAGTGAAAAGACTCTTCCTCACCCTCTACAGACCTGGTTAGAAGGGAGATCTGGGTAACTCCCACCAACACCCACAGCCACCGCCGCGTTCCCAGCCTGCCTCTGAGCATCCAAATCCCAGCTTTTGGACACTGTCATCTTGACTGTTTTGTCAGGACGGACTTTCCACATGCCCTAGTTACACCTGCACGTATCAATTACTTGTCCCTCAAGCGTTCCCAACCCCAACTGCAATTAGAATATTTGGAAATTAAGTTTCAAACAGATCTACACACGGTCATACTGGACGTGTTAAGAGTGTTTGTACACTATCCAAACAAAGCAAAAGCGGGGAAGGAAAAAATAAAATAAGGAAAAGAACTCAAGGCACTATGTATGTATCCTGTGCTGTGTAAGTAATTAAGAATGGAAAATGGGAGGAGCATTCCTTATTCCCTGGAATAAACCCTTTGCCATTACCCTTCTAGTCTTTTGAGGTCACTGTTTGAAAAAGTGCAACTGAAGTTTCAAGGATCCCATCCTTAAGTTTTGAGGAGAGCTTTCAGGTGACTCATTTGATTCAACAGATTTAAAAACACAGAATAATATACAGAATAGAAATAACTTTAAAGTAACTTACCTTTGATTTTTTGTTCAATGGCCTAGAACAAGAAAGAAGAAATGTCAGTGATTTGTGCAGATAAGCGAAAAACCACAGGCGCACGTGTCTCTTCATAAAGCAACATTAGCTTTTGACTTCCCGCTTTTAAAATGTTTTAAAGTTATTTAATTATCTACTTCAGAAGCGTCTCTCCAACCAACCCAGTGCCTATTATTCCTTATGCCTAGGAAGCTGTTTAAATGTTATAGAAGACAAAATTAATTTGAAAGATAACTACATGAAACAGACTGAATTAAACTTGCAAATTAAGATGTTTGAAGCGAGTTAAAAACTGTGCCTGGAAGCAAAGAGCCGCCACCCCTTTTATTGCAGGATCTGGCAGAGGCAGGGGCCTAGAAATTCAAAGGAAGAAAGGAAACGCAAGAACTTCTAGTCTTTCGTTTCCAAGATTCACCTGGTTACACCTGTGACATGGCCAACATGAGAGACTGATCCTGAACAGAATTTTATGATAGGATAAAAATGGGAGAGAAACATTTTGTGTACAAAGTGCAACTATACAACAGTGAAACGGGCTTGGTAAAGGACCTCTTGAAAGCATGAAGCATAGTGCTTCCTATCTGAAATAAAGAGTTTTCTTAATGATCACTTTTAAATGCACTATTGACAAAGCAAAATGAGATTTAGTTTGATATGGTCACTTTGGTAGCTGTATACAACTCACTGAAGTTATATGACACATATTCACAGTATGTCATACATCTGTGATAAGTACTATGCTTGTCTATAATTAAAACCATGAGGAGAGAGAAAAAGGAACGTGTGTGAATACCAGAAAAATTTATTGGTTCACTGATTTGATGTAAGACTTGGCTAGATTCAGACATCAGCACTTTTAGGGCTGACTCCTGAAACTTTATTAACGACTCTCCACTGCTGTAGCCTCACCTCTCAAAGAAATCAAGAGTACATTAACAGAAAAATCCTCTTTTTCAACGTCTTAAGCTGACAAAGGCAAGGACACACACAAAAATTAAGTTATACTGTCCAATAGTTCAAAATGTAGCCTTTTGCCCCCCAGAAACCTTGAGCATAAGGTTTTCTTTTTTTTTTTTTTTTTTTTAACATGTGCTCTTAGAGACTGCTAAAAATAGCTACAGACTAAGATGCCTGCAACACCTCTTCTGAAGCAAGTCTACTGCACCAACAGCAATGCATCAGCCACTGGAATTCAGAAAGGAAAATAAAGCCAACAGCCACCTACACAAGTGTATCAGCCCCCGAGTTTCCCTCCAGCTCTGCCTCTCCCACCCCTGTCACCCGACTCTCCCCACACCCCTGCCCCTCTTCCTCAGCTCCAAAGGCAGTTCTTGGTGTTCTTGGGCCACTATCTTACACCACGACTTCTCATTACGCAATTGGTTCAACAAACCTGGTTAACAAAAACAGTATTTTTGAAGACTTGGGAAGTTCTGTATGCCCCCAGAACCCCAGGGCAGCTGGCTTTGGGCCAAGTGCTCTGAAGACGTGTCAGTGCTGGCACGGAAAGGTAAAAGGACGTCCCGCGAGAGCTGTGCGGTGCTGGGGTGCCAGCACAGAACACCCCTCCTCAGAGGTAAGCGTCACACCTCTGCGGCTGCTGCTCTACTGCTCCTCTTAGTTCCAACACCTACGGCCCAAGCACTGGCTTTTCCTTCCACAGCAGGATTCCGTGATGCCGCTTTGGCTCTTGCCAGGCCTGTGCCCGTGTTCGGAGCTTACTCTGCAGAGCCTGTACTCTCACCCCTCTCCTCAATTGTGACTCATGTTAGAAAAATTCATTAGCTTGGGCCCTTGACCCATGAACAGGGAAACGGGACAACTTTGAATTTTTCAAAATTTTTTTTGCTGTTCCTGACTATCCACAGCACCCAAAGAGATCAGCAAAGAGGAAGGGTGACAGGACAAGGCTACCGATGGCTTTAAATACCAAGGGGCAATTCTCTAACAGAAAAGAAATGGAACTTATTTCAGCGAGGGACTTCCAAAATACACCCATCCTTATGTAAGGTCAAAAGTGTTGAAGTTTTTGCTACAGAGCCCATGGTTGATAGCGTAAACCAGTGTGTTCTTGAGAGATCAAAGAGACCACGCTAGCCTACAAAACAAAGAGAGTGGCTTTGGCCAACGTGAAACTACTCACGGATATTAACA
This sequence comes from Coracias cyanogaster, assembly GCA_033124195.1. Classification (NCBI taxonomy): domain Eukaryota; kingdom Metazoa; phylum Chordata; class Aves; order Coraciiformes; family Coraciidae; genus Coracias; species Coracias cyanogaster. The sequence continues at coordinate 13,480 of JAVSBS010024470.1, read as the reverse complement.
GAACAGAAAAGGGATTGTTCCTTCCCTGGATCTACATCAACTTTCATTTTTATCTAGAATCCAGTCACTTCTGTGTGAGGACATTTGTTTTTAACAGCCAAGTTCACTGGTAGTTAGTTGTTACCATGGCTTTTCAGAGGTATATTCTCTTTAATCTAGCTCAAGTTAAAACTTTTCCAGGAAGGCGTGCAAGCACCCTTGTGGCACCCTACTCCTCTGCCCACAGAAAGCACTTCAACTCCTGGTAAAAGCAGCCCACACACGCAAGGTTTTGTTGCTGTGAGAGCACAGCACATCAATAAAGACACAGCTTCTGAAGACCAGCCTGGCAGGTGCGCGCAGCAGGGGAGAGCGCAAGCAAAACTTTCAATTTTAGGCAAAGGTCGGGTCTCTCCACTTTCAAAAATATTTATGCTCTCATTTCATCTACAAATGTCACTTTCAAACTCAAGAAAAAACTCAGTTTTGGAGGAGGAAGTCAGCTCTGAAGAACCACTTCTTTAAAAGATTCAAATTCAACAAGTGAACCAGCTCCACTACAACTTCTGATTAAAAAATAATTCCAAGAGGAAAAGGAGTTATACACTGACAATTGAGGGCCAAAAAATATTATGTCAGCTACTGAAAAGAACCTCTCATTCTGGAATATGAGCAGGTATCCCTTCTAGGGATATCCCTCCAGAACCGTTTCATTTAGATTTGTTTTAAGGTTAAACACCCTTAATTTTGTATAACTGCACACAAACACCTCTGTTTAGACCAACAAACAGGGAGAGCTGACTCCTCATTTTTTGACGACATAATAAATATCTCGCCTTAGTCAATGGAATCAAAGAAAAACCATTAAGCAGATTCATTTTGCTACCACCAGTTACGAACCGAATCTGAACTGGACATGGTTTTAAAAATGGCTTTACAAGCTTCTCTCAGCTTAGGGTCAATATTTACAATCAATGGCCATGATTAATACCTTGCTAGTAAACAAGAATTCTAAGTGTTTACAAGCATGTCTGTGATGTTTCCATCCCAAAACACCTTTGCTGTCAATATTTGCCTTCCTATCCACCTTCCCTAATACAAATTGTCTTATGACACGTTTCCATACTAGAGGATAAGAAGGTTACATTAAAGATACAGCTGAAAGCCACTATCGTAATAAAATTACCAATTTTCCTTCTACTAACAAATGCACTAACACTGAGGAAGTTTTGAAACGTGAAACAGCTTCAACTGACAACCAGGAAAAAGAATGGTCATCTCAGAAGAATATTTAATCTCTGTACACGGAGCAGATTAATGTATTCAGTATGTCAGTCACCACCAAGGAACCGACCGTACATTTAAAGCTTAAAACATTAAAAACCCCACTTCTGAGTAACAGCAGCTGGAACAGTATTTACTAGTGATGAAGCCTGAATAACCCACCAGCACAGGTTTTCATTTTTTCACGTTCAACATACCTTTTTTTGAGCAGCTTCCTTCTTCTTCTTGTCTTCTTTTCTCTTTTTCCTTTCTTCCATCAACTGTTCTTCCTCTTCTTGCACTAAATCCCTGAACCACACAGTTTGTAATTAACTCTCCCAAAATACAATCTGTACACACTTAGATTCATTTTAGAACAATTATTTCACAGTGGCACAAAAGGAACTGGGGAATTTTACTTCTAATTGGATAATATTTCTATAGGGACTATGTACTTCCACTGCAAATCACAAGTGACAGAACTTGAAGAGCAGATGCAGTGTCAGGCTACACGTACAATTTTCTTTCTTCCAGAACTTACAATGAAGGCTCAGACGTTAATTGGATTCAAGAGCCAGCGCCAGTTCAGATGTTGTTTAATCCCTGCCTGCTGTGGTGCGTTTCTATGACTGAGCTCCCACACACCAGTTCCCCTCTCACACACAACCAGCTCCAACCCACACGGAGTTTACTACACTCATCCTAAGCTGAGCAAGGGGCTCCTCCCAGGCACGCGCACCCTTCAGCACCAACAGCAGCGCCTGGGCAGCCACGCGGGACCTGCCGCCCCTCACTGATCTCAGCCACCACCTCTGCCCAGGAACAAGCCCCTCGCGCTCGCTTTCTGCCCGGGCAGGGAGCTAACTCAGCTGCCCGCGGCCGGCTCTGCTGATGGAAAGGACACGTGAACTGGCAGGAACCTGAAGAGCACGGGCAGGGTAGATCTTTCCATAGCAGAGCATCCTAGAGCACCTTCAACGAGTGACAGAACTGTAACTCGACAGAGTGGAAACAAAACCTATTACATTGATTTAAATTCACTTAATACGAAGTTTCACATGCTAGAACAGGCGGCTTCGCGGCAACACTTTCCAGACCGCGCCGCGTACAGACAGACTTCAGCAAAGGCAACACAAAAGGGAGAACGTGGAGAGTATGAGCAGTGGAGGGACCTGCAGACATGCAGCACGCTTGCACACTACCAATACCCCACAAATTTCAGGACAACAAAAATAGACTTTTCTTTAAGGCCATGCTTGGATAGATGCAGCGATTCTTGTAAGAATGAGAACGAGCTCCACACACACTGACAGAAAGACTGTGGTCACAGGCAGATGAAGAAGCGTTTGGGCTAACAGTGGAAAAAGCTTTGTGACAACACAGAACGTGCAGCTGAGAGTTGGTCACTTCATATGTGAGAACAAAAACCATTGCTCAGAGAAAGAAGGATTCTGAAGTTTAGAAAGGAACAATAAAGCTGAGTATAAAAATGGTGGCGGCAGTTCACTTTTGTTAGAGCACTGTAAGACAGAGGGAGAAGGAACACACTCATATTCAGATACTTCAAAGCTGGCGATTCAGAGAATAAAGCCTTTGTGTGTACTAGAAAGTCTACTTGCAAGACTCCTCTTTGCCCTCTCAGGGTCAGGAACGTTTCTAAGTTCAGAAGCTTGGAAGCTTCTGGCCCACAAGCCCTGACCACATAGTCAAGTGGATGAGATTAAAAAAAAAAAAAAAAAAAAGGTTGAAAACGTTCTTCCAGACCTCTTTCTGAAGCACACCTCTAGGTTACAACACACATCCCTCTGACGTCCTGAATATTAACACCAGCTCCACCCCACACCTACCCTCTCACCAGGCAAACCACATCCTTCGGACAAATCCTAACTTCTGTGATACTTTGAATGGGATGTGAGAACAAACCCCGTAAGTTGAGTAAATAAGAGAAGAAGACATTGAATTTAATCTTTGACTAACGTTCAAAGATCAGTAGAAGTCCTCTCTTCTAAAAGAATGCTTCGGATCTAACCGAATCCGCACACAATTTCTACCCCATCGGTTGCCGCTAAAGCGACACGAGATGCTCAGATTCAAAGCTGCTGGATCAGATCTCTGGACAGTAAAATCCATCACAGTCACACAGATTATTTACTGTGGCAAGAGAAAATGCCAAGAAACAACCGGTGGAAGGGAACTGACACTCATTTGTGACAAGCGGTCTTGCCTGGTGTCTATCTCCAAAATTCAGCCTTGAAGATGAAAAGCTCTGTTTCTTTGCCAGGCTTTTCACATACTAAGCAAGGCAAAACAGGAGAGACTTTATTACACAATTACTTTGAATGTATTAAAGTCTCCTTTAAAAATGTAACCCCCATTTGATGAGACATGGTTGCACAAACTCACATTATCAAACAAAAGACAACCTTGTTACATAACACTTTGGGGGGAAAAATGCCCTAACAAGGTCAATAAGGAGCCATCAATAAGTGGTTTACTTCTGCCTAGAAATGCCAGGCTCCTTTTTAATCCCAAGCTACCTGCAACTGCACACCTCCAGTTTCAGACAATTATAAATATGTCAGAAGCAATGCCAACTGAATACAGTAAAGCACAAGATACTCCACAAGAATGAAAACTTTCATTACTTACTCATGTGCATAAATAACTGGTTAATTCTGCATCTAACACAGCTCAAGTCTTTCAAAATGAGTCCATGAGTGCAGGCATTAGTGTGGGTTTTGGTTTGCTCTTTGTTGGGTTTTTTTGTTGTTTTTTTTTTTCAATCCACATGTGACTTCCCAGTTCCCAGTCACCCAGTTCCACTGTGGCAACTTCATATAAAACTTCCTCACTTTTTAATTAGACAAACCAGCTCTTTCAGCACCTGCCTCTCCTTGTGGGTGGTGCCAGCGTAAGTCACTCTAAAGAGCAGCTCATCGGGGCTTCGGGAGGTGAGCTCCACCTTACTGCTGCCCGTTGGAGTTCTGTGTGTGAACTGCAAAACTGCTCCTTCGTCTCGTGAGATCCTCCAGCAAGATGTCGAAAGTGGTTCTCCTCCCAGCAAGGACAATGCCGTAATAACAATACTTATATTTAAATTTCAGAGCTTGTGCCCACTTGTCTGTTATTAATACTAGTTTCTAACAAAAAGAGATACGTTCATGTTTTCCCAGGGCACTCACTGCGGAAGAAAAGCGCCAGCGATACTTGAAGTATTTAAAGGGCACAGAAACTTTTCAAACTATTCACGTGGGCACACAAGACAAAAAAAGAAAATAAAAATCACATGACTGCATTCTGGGTAACTCAAATCTATTTTCGTTACTACTAATACTGCCAGTCAACAGCTATACTTCATCTAGATGGTAATTACCATTTGTCTGGAAGGAGGAAAGTTTTATATTCACAAAATTAACAAGTATTTATTCACTTAATTACCAGAATCTTTTCCGATTTCTCTCTGTAAACAGAAAACCTTTGGAGCACAACTACACGTATCCGCAGAGCCACTAATACAAACAGAAATCAATTTTCATCCCTACTTGCCGAGACCTTTGTTCTCACTGCAAATCCGATTTCATCCTCCACTTGTTTCTTTTCCCAGTGCTCCCTTCTGTTGGAGTAACACCGATTTATTGTACATCCAGCATCCCTTTCCTCCTCTACCACTTTTAGGGTGACTGTTACCAGCACCCGTGAACTCCTGCAGCACGTTAACAAGAGCAGTCTGAGCTAAGTCTTGACACTGAGCAGTCAGACACCATCGGTGTTCTTCCCACCCTACACCCGCAGATCACTCCTCTGGGAAGTTTACACACACCAAAGTCCATCTTTTAAAATGTCTAATAACAGAGAGCAAGCATTAGTTATTTGTTTTTGAAGAGAATTGCTTCTGATTTGTTAAGATGTGAAAAAATAAAATCTCACACTTATTTCTGAGCCCTCTCTGTATTTCAGTCGTGCTACAAGACAAATCAGAAGCCATCAAACATAACGTGGCTATTCTGCATTTTATCACGGTTTTATCATCGGGTGGCAAGATTCATGAAGGATTGGCTTACTGCAAAAAGCAATCCTGCATTGGCAGTTAGGTCTCAGAAATTACTTCATGGACAACTAAGAGGTTAGTCATGTAACTACAGCAACCAGAGTTGGCCAGATTCACTTAGAGCATCCCTTGGATACTGTGCCCGCTGCGGTAATGATTAACCCGCAGTGACGTCAGTGCGCTCTCGGGGCGATCCCTAACTCCGTTCTGTCCCTCGGTCTGGCACCCTGAGCATTTCTAACCGAGCCGAAGTTGGTAACGCTGGCCCTCGACTTGAGTTGATTTGGAACAGTCCCATTTTTACCAGGCACTTTGAATGGGTAAACAACAGAAGCAGTGTGTAGGTGTGAAATCAGGCTAGAAAAGCAGCTTTTATAAACCACTATTCACTCCCGATAGAACACACCACCCATTTACAGCTGACCCCCGTGCACAGAGTCACTGGTTCACTGTTCAGGAGGACGGTATTTCCTGGAGTCCCACAGAGAACAGGACACATCTAATCCAAGTGGAAAGGCCAAGCACTCTATCTTCCTCGCATGGCCCAGAAAAGCCAGGCCCACAGCCCTTCTCTTCTCCTAAGCCCATTGTCTCGGTGCACAACGCACAACTCCCTGCCACGTGCGGCTGGGCCAGCACCTCCCAAGAGCACTCCTTAACACACACGTTCCACGAGCAGCTCTCTGCCCGCTCCGTCCCGAGAAGGCCCTGGGAAACAGCACATCAGAAGCAGGCTGCGCAGCGGGAATTCCTGCCATCCTCCCATGACATCCTCTTTCCCAGAGGCTCCTTTAGATCCAAGGAGGGAGCAAGCCATGATCCAGAGCGACCATTGTGAAGCACAAGCCTGTCCTGGTTGCTGCCCTTCCTGGGGCGCCCATCAACGTGAGATGGGATGAGCTGCAAGACCTCGGCAAGAGATGACACCTGGGGAAGGGGCTGTTGCTGTCAGACACTCAGCCCCTCTGAAACTTGGCCCTGCCAGGCTGGGGAGCCCTGGAAACAGCCCAGCTCCCGCTTGACTGACACCTGAATGAATTGTTCCAGCGAGGAGCCGAGCAAGGGCTGCGGGCACAGGAACACCCCTGGTGCAGGACGTGCACCAACGCCGCACGACAGTGCGGTACCAAGGGCTGTCGACGGAACAAAAGGTTATTCACAGGATTTCTAATAACCTGAGAAGGATGTTGAGTTAAGAAAGCCACTAGTGCCTTGTTTTGTGTAACAAATTTCAGCACGTCACGTGCAAAAACGACATTAACTGGAAAAATCATTCCAATTTTAGAAGAAAGCCACAGCACTTTAAAGAGCAAGCAGAGTGCAAAATGGTATTCTCACAGGAAAAAGAAAAGTAACTCATCAATCCTGCTACAGCTACATCAACAAGATTACATTTTATGTTTAGAATACAGATGCTAACAACAAACACACCAGTACCTCTGGAATATTCTACCACAGCATCATTTTGCATTTTCCACAGAGACACAATAAAACACTGAAGTTAGGACACAGTGATCACTCTGTTTTCATGTACTTAAGAAAAACAGAGTTTAAATGACAAAGACAGCTTGGAAGACATCAAACTGCCCCTATGATTCGTATCAGGATCCTGGGCGGCCCCTGGAAAGAAACTGCCCACCTCTAGCTCATGGCAAGTTTTTAAAGGGGTAGCAGATTATCATTATATCGTTAAATCTCAGCGACTGGAAAGCAAAACTAACCCAGCGTACAATGAAATAACAACAGCACAGCCCTTCCTGCCCGTGTCCTTCACTGAAAGTGGGCTCTTCCAAGGAAGGCTGCACTGCTCCCACCACCCTCTTACATAAACATAAACCTGAAACACAAACCCAGATTTGCTATTAAGTCATCCCAGTCTAAAGCAGAACTCCCCAATTTCCATCTCTGACAGCTGCAAGAGCAGGTTTCCTTTATTCCAACGCATTAATACACGGCCCTCTCAACAGACAGCAAATGACAGTGTTTATGCATCAGATTCCAACAGCTATTAGAACACAGAACAAACAAGCTTCATTTTTAATGCCGCTCCTTGAGAAACACAAGTGTTCTGTAGTATTTCCCATTTACCATCTCAGACTTTAATAGCTACCTACTCCTGCTCTATTATTCTTTGTGTACAAACTCTCAGCGGCTCCGGGTTACTTTACAGCACATAACAAGAAACACCGCAGGAATCCAGCCTTGGAGTAACGAGACAAAGCCAGAAAATTACCAAGTTCTTTTGCTGGGCTTTTCCCTACATCTGGGTAGATTCAATCCCCCGACCCTGCACAGCTGAAGTGTCTGGAGCAGCACGTCTGGTCCACCAGCCAGCCGAGCAAACAGCAACGACCGAGAATTCAGATTTATAACATACAAACAGACCTCTATTATTTCCTCACCAGCCATCCAACTTCCACCAAAACACACCTACAGGGAATTTCCTTTTCCGCCTATATAATTGGATTAGCTTGCTCAAGGTTAAATGGCCTTAGCAGAAATGCAACTCTTATTTTTCAGTTTAGATCAACAGAAAATAAAATGCCCACGCCACACAAAATTCGCATTTGAGACCGGAGCACACACCTTCAGATTAAACAGCTTAACTTGAAAGGTGCCTTATTTTCAAGTGAGACCAAATGAAAATGGATCTCGATCCCAGGAGAGCCTGCACATTTGACGGCTCTGAGAACATACAAGTGGAGGCCGCTATTATCTGCATAAATTTAAATGGACCGTCAGATAAATATTTACCTTTCTTTAAAGATAATCTTTTCTCCAATTTTGTGTACTTCAGCACCATTCTTGTTTGTGTAAGGGAAAAAGCCCAACACACTACCAGAATGCTCTCCTCAACTAAGCCATTAAAAAAAAAGGACTTTAAAATCTTCTAGGACAAGTATCACTTTGGCAAGACGGAAAGCACCTTGCGATTGGGAGTGATTTTCAACAGGAAGTCTTTCAGCTCACGACCGTCACAATCACGCCGTTAAACCGAGGCTGGCTGAGTTCTGACTTCCACGTTCATCACTGCCCCCCTGTCTGGAGTTTTGACAGTGCTCATGTCATTTTTGCATGGCTCAATTTGTTGTTTGGCTTGTGAATTGGAAAAAAAGCATTAACGCTCAAAATGTAAACATTTCAAGTGATTTATATCAAATCAGATTTTACTTGTTACTTTAATTCTTGAAAAAAGTTCTAGTAATCTGTCATTTCAAAAGCTGCAGCTTGGCCCTGTAAAAACACCTGGGCTGAGACGGGCACATTTAACCTCTACTCAGGTTACAGAAGAGAATCCCACATAGCTGTATTTTCCCAGGAAGACCTACCGAGGATGTCAGTGTTTGCGTAGCTTGGTGTCTTTGCTGTTACAACACACAGAAGGCCAAGATGTTACGCCACGATAAAATTACAATTCTAGTCACCTGACTGAGGAAATTATTGGTACGAGAATTCTGGCACAAATTAAGAGCTAAGACACAGCACCGCATTATTATGGTTCGAAGCATTCGGTGTTTATTTCCGAGTGAAAGCGCGCGTTACTCGCACACAGCAAACCTCACCAGTGACGTCAAGCAGGTCACCATTCCCCATTCATACCAGTTTCCCAGCATTCACCAAACCCGAACTCCCTACGCAGCAGAACTGCACTCGCTGAGCTTCTGGGCTCTTCACGCCAGCATGAATTGCAGAACTGCCTCTCCACGAGCGCTGCTGAAGGTGCCAGCACTATCACAGGCTCTGCTCAAGGAGGTGCCTTCCAAAGTCACCTCTGAAGCACACAAAGGCGTCTGACCCCACAAGATGGTGCTAGTACAGTTCTAAAGACACTGCTTCCAGCGCCAACAAACACCCTGAGAAGCCTTGAGGCTGGTTCTCCCAAAGGTTTTGCATGTTTGGTGTCCTCTGAAGCACTTCAAAGGCTGCAGCCTGGCCAGGGCTGGCGGTGGCATTGTGATGCCCTCCACACCGGACACATGGGGTGACCAAGGACCGGACAGGTCCCACCCAACAGTGGCAGGGGTCACTTTGCTGGCGGACAAAGGAGACCAATTAAACAACTGGCCAACCTCTTACTGGCCCCGTGCTATAACTGCAGGTAAAGAGGTAACTATGGATTTCTACCTTGTACCCATATACCACATGGTGTACACATGGAGGTAAGGATTAGAAGTGATTACACACAGCAGCTTTTGAAACCACTCTAAAATTTCCAGTAACAAATATATAAAATAATCTGGGGGGAAATAAACAAATAAATCCTTTCCACCATTTGCTTTCCTTCTAGTTACAAATTAACTTGCAATGCTCCAGGTGGAACAGTGCCCGAGAGCTGCACTTAACTCTGGAATGGAAAGGCCTTGCACAGTTCTGCAGCAATGGTCCATGTGGATGCACACGCTCTGTATTCAACCTCCGGCTGGTATTCTGCACAGACTCGCAAACACATTGCTGAGACTCCTGTTGATAACATTATTCTGACCTACGTATTCTCTAATCTTTAATTTTTTTTTTAATTATGCCATTGCATACACAGTTATGCCAATAAAGATTCCTCAGCTGCTATAAAAATACCTATTTTTTCTACTAAACCAGCATTAGACCAGAATCAATTATAAAACGTGTATTTCGATTAAAAATGGATCTTCCAATTCCTTTATCAATGCTTCCCACAGAACAGCATACTACACCAAAAGAGCTCTCCAAATTTATGAGGTAGAAACTCGTGCTTTGAAGTTAACAAACGAACCCCGACAAAACCCACCAGTGCCTTAAATGGAGACGCTCTGGCAGCCGAAACCGCTCAGCGTTAGCCAGGAGCAAAGCCAGCCTCAGGCACCAGTAACAAAACAAACCCACTTATTTACAGATGTCGTCTACGTCTGTTCATTCTTTCCAGCTATTAACATATAGAAGAGGTGCTGCCAAGCTAAAAATTAAAACAATCACTTCAATGAATAATTAATTAGTAAATGTGTGGCAGCTACTTGCTTTTTTTTGCTTTTAAATACCTCAGTCTTTAAATTATCACCCCAAAAGTGCACAGCAGAATTCTAACTACCATGTCTGCCACCACCAGTTACTGGGAATACACTCGTTCTTCCCTGTTTTCTCAATACGAAAGCTGGCTCAGCACAACTCAGCTCCAAACGACAAGCACCGTAAATATAGTTCTAGAATAATATTTGTGTTACAGTCTCACCCTGAAGTTCCATCTGCTACATGAGCATACAAAAGACACATTTCTTTCCCAAGAATTTTATCGTCTAAACACACAAGACTCCAGTAGCAACAACAAGCAATCCATATCTTCATTTCACAAGTAGGGAACCGAGGAAGAGAGACGAAACTGCTTCTCCATTATCACACTGGTCAGAGAGGAGATCTCCAACAGATGCGCGAACCCAAACGACTGCTCAAGTCCAGCACCTTAACCCCAAGGCCACCCATTCTCTAGGCTGCTTCAGTTTTATCAACACAAGGTCAAGAATTGTACCGCACCACGGGATCGCTGTAGGACTGGAAACAGAAAAGGTAAACAAGTTACCTTATAGGCACAAGCTGACAATTATACACGACCTGAAGAACCGTGTGCAGAGGAGAAAGGAATGCGTGGTTTTGCCTAAGTATCTCTAAAGGTCTCGAAAAGTATGAGTAGAGCACTACCTCTTTGCCATCAACTCTTCCCCTTTGACAGCAGAAGACTTGCCATAAGAAGTTTGTCAGGAAAAAACCCACAACCCCCAAAGCTCAACAGAAAATCAAGTTCTTAAATATCAACAGAAACAACTCAAATTTCTCACTGCTTCTCTGTGCCTCTATCATTGAGCCGTCTCAGGTTTTTTCTGCAGCAAATAAGGAAAGCCTCGTGCAAATATGGCAGTTATTACAACACGGAAAAGTAAAAGAAAACTAAAATTATGCAGTAGCAACTTAGTATAAGATATGGATGAAATGTTGAGGGATATATGGATTTTGGTAAAAGGTTTGCTCTCCCAGGACATGGACAGTCTGCAACCAACGCAGATGGAGCAGAACACGGGGGAATGAAAGCAGCGCGTGAATCTTCCCTGCAATTTGCATGCTTGTGGAGTACAAGTCAAACTCCTGAGTTTGGAAAAAATAATTGTAAACAGATTTCAGATATTTACCTTCTCTCAGTTCCACATAAATGAGGCAGGAAAGCCCTGTTTACCAAACAGAGTTAAAAAGTTATTTCTTGAATCATAAGGATGAAATGGTGATTTTTACTGCTCCCGATTATATCCAAATTTCCCTCCTACTTTTCTCCAGTTAACGATGGACAGTTCTTGTCCAGCCACAGACAACAGCTGATATTTAACTTGTAACATTACACAACAATACAGTGTGCAACAGATTTATTTGCATTACTGTTGCAAATCATACGCTATGCTTATTTCTGAGACCAGGAATATTAGCACAGGACTAGGGCATGTGTGCGTTTCAAAGAGAACACAGAACACATGAACATCCTTTTCCAAAAGGCCAAACAAGCCCAATTGTTAATCTCGAGTTAAAACCAGCAATCACTCCAACTGGGTAAAAGCAAGCTGCAGGAAAAGCTGTAATACTTATCCTCCAGCAAACTCACAGTCTAGGCCAACATTCCCAGTGAGATAAAGAAGAATACCTGCTGCCCTTTAACTTATGAACTCCAAAGGTGACTTCAGAACACAAAGGACCAACGCGCTGTCCCGTGGAGTTCACTCTCTGTACACGCTATGCCATTTCAGATTAAGAAAAACTGTAGCATAGGTCTATTTACCCTTCCCAGGAAAGATATTTGCTCTTGGACAATTCGACTAGGTCACCGCAAATTTAATAGGACTGTAAATAATGACATTAGAGGAAGAATAGGGGCGATCTGTTGCGTTCAACAACAGGAAAACAACGAGGCCAGCCTACCCAGAGCAGGCGTGCTGTGGCGTTATCACACGCTGAAAACTCCCTCGCTGAACGGAAACCAGCTAGAACACAGCTTTCCGAACACAACCTGTACATTAAAGTTAAACCCAGAGCTAAATCTTCTAAATGAATAGAAGATACATGTCTGTCAGAGAGCACGGTGACCCATTCCGCATCGGGATTTATCAGTGAACCTTGCTCTGCCCCCATCCCCCCGGAGCAGGGAGTTGGGGCAGTTCTAGGTGTTACTTTCACTTCTCGTTGCTCTCTGCCACACCGGCCAGCATGACAAGAGTCCTCTCCTACGGCCATAAAGATCTATCGACTCACCAACACTTGTCCCACAACGTTGTTTGAACTTAGCACCCCGTCCTCTGAAATAACATCATTCTGGCATCGCTCCCGGTATCAGCTATGCACCGAGGGCTTCCCGCACAACACCAATGATTTTATTTCTTTTAATTTTTTTTCTTTTTACACAGCATTTTGGTATCTTTTGGAGACAGATTACTTAAAGAGTTGCAACTTGAAATCATTCTCGTCAAGTAAAGTCCATTTGACCACGACCGTGACGTTGTATTTAAAAGCAATCTGCTAAGCGTACCTTGAAGAGTCCATATATTGCAACAACAAAATGGGAAAAATTATTCCTGTTTAAGCATATTACCAAAGAAAAGGAAGACACACACTGAAAGCAGAGGAAAGGCAACCAGTTTTCACAGTGTAATCATAAATCAGTCTGGAAGCTGGAGACTGGTTAGGCACGGTACATAAGGAAAAAAGCAAGGTAGGAGAAACTAATATTCTATCAGTTACAGTCAGGGTTTTGGCGTATTCCAAATAGCCCTCATCCCTTTAATAGTCAGCTAGTAAAAGGCCCTTTAAGGTCTAATTGCAAAAGAACACAAAAAGAAAGTGGGACAAAAGTCAAAACCAAAGAACACAAATAACAGAAAGCAGTAGATACTTGCAATAAAGTTGCAGAAGAAATAAATTAATCCTTAAATACAAAAGTACTGTACATTACTTGCACAGAATTCTTAATTCAATCTAACCCTTAACTCTTTACTCTTGAGCTAAGTACCTCTACATAGCTGCCAAAACCTACATGCGAAACTCACTCTCGTAACTCTTCATGGAAAAAGAGGCAAAGACCCCATACTTATATGGCAACATGCAGCTTATGTTCTGCATGGTGTTCATGGTATAGTCCACAATGTCATGTAATTCCACATGAAATCAGATTTTAACAAGTATTGTAGA
>JAVSBS010024468.1:1356-33020 GCA_033124195.1 Coracias cyanogaster | reverse complement strand
ACAATTGTACTTATTTTGCCGAGTACTTTGCATATAGAGTAATTTTAAAATGAAGTGGTCTCACAATTAGATCCTGTAAAGTACTTTATCAACCTTATGGTAAATTGGATAAGCCGACTTTCTGATGTAAGATGAAAGGGTGCATTTTTTTTAACCCCCTAAGGCACACTACTTTAACAGGTTTTTTTGTTTACCTCTCCCTCCCAATGTATATAATGGAACTTTCTGTGTATTCCATCAGAATTTGTTTCTATTCATAATAATGAATGATAAGTTGTAATAATCTGGTGACTGTACTCAACCCTAAAAGATTACCTGTTCTGTAATGTATGTTTACTCGTGCTAGAAGTCATTGCTGTAATATACTTCATGAAAGGGAGACAATGCAGCTTCATTACAAACAAACCTGAAGTGAAGGCTGTGCTCTAGAGTTTAGACACTAAATTTCACTGTTGTGTTTAACTTAGGCAAAACAGAGAATCAATGAGAATTTAACTTAATTTTACTGACACTTTCAGAAAACCTGTATGCCTTCCCCTGATGACACTCTGATATCATTCCTGCCCTTGGCTCATATGTTTGAGAGAATTGTTGAGGTAAGCGTCTGTTTGTTGTACTGAACTATTGAGAAGCTTGCTTTTCTTACAGAATGCATGTCTCTTGAATCCCAGTGATACACGCTCCTTTTTGACTCTTGCACATGTGTATGAAAGCTTGAAGTGAGGTTCAGGTAAACAATATCCAGTGAGTACTAGACAATTGGTTTTTGTGCCAAAATATAAACATTAACCTTAGAGCTAGGGTTAATAAGAAACTTGATTTCCAGAACATGAGACAACCCCATAGCACATTTACACTGCCTAGAAGTTCCCTCCAGTCCATTAAAAATCCATGGAATTCTTTAGTCTGCAAAATTTATTTTATAATGTGGCATCCTCCTTGCTTACACAAAACTAATTTTAAGTTTGTTAAACCTACCATTGCTTTTCATAAACTTCAATTAAAAGGAAGGGATTTTATTTCAGTGGAGTTCTCTCCCAGGAAATGAAAATGGCTTTTAATGCTATTTAATGACAAACTTTGAAATTCTCCTGGATAGCTTATTTTCCCTTACAGCAAAACCTGGGGCTTCATTTTTGAGAATGAGGGGGCTCAGATTGTCTTAATGCTGGCAGTCTTAAGAACCACTGAGCCCATAGTTAGGTGGTATGCATTATTAAAATAATGTAATTCCCTCAGACTTTAGATACAGTAGAGGCACAGGCATTTAATTACTGTACTTACTGAAGTTGAATTAAGACCTCTTCCTTAGATGAGATGACATATATGTATGTTGAAGGTAGTCATGCCCCAGTTTATGTGGGGAAATAAACAGCCTCTGTGCAAGTGTGTTCACTGTTGTGAACTTGATGTTTGATTTTTGGCTTCCTAGGGAGATTAGAAGGTCAGTGAACTTAACAGGACAAATGTGTTCCCACCTAGCAAAGGCAGTTGCTCCTCAGTCCATCTGGACTGATGCATTTGCTGCTTTTTAGCAGATGGTGACAAAGCACAGGTGAAGGGGAAAAGTGACACTTTAGCATGGCTTGTGCAGAAAAGATGAGAATGGATGGCAGGTGAAGGAGCAGGTGTAACAGAGGAATCAGAAAAAAATAAAAACAAGTAGGTGTAGATAAAGACAATAAGAGTAGAGATGTTAAAGATATGAAAACCAAACAAAATAAGAGAGAAAGAGGTGTGTAGGTGTGAGGGGTGGAGCTTCTAGACTCTTAACAGAGAATATAGAGCACAACAGGATTAAGTCTGCCTTCCTTGGTGTAGGTCTGAAGTGATGCAGAAATAAGCAGTGGCTCTCCTAGAAACTTCTAAAGAGCATCTTGATCACATAACAACAAATCCTCTGCTTACATTAGTCCTGTGAAACAGGAGGGAAAACCAGAGTGCAAGAGAATGGAAATCAAGTAGCATAAGGCTGCAGCTGCTGCTGGACCAGTAAATAGCATGTGCTGACTTAAAATGCAGAATTCCTTAATATATATCAGGGAACAAAGAAAGATCTAGTATTTTTAAATAAGCTTGTAAAATACTTGAAATAGGGAAGTTCTGTTTTTCAATCTTTTGCTACCTCTGAGTTACTGGCATTGCCTTACTTGTCCAATTGCCCTTTCTGGATAGGGATTTCTGTGCTATATCTTACTCTGTTGAAGTCCTTGGCCAGTGTATGCTAGGCATGTCTTACTACTTGGTCTTTCTAGTCTCATCCTATAGTCTGAGAATACTGCAGAACTAGTCCAGAAGCTGAGAGGATTTAAGGAGGTTCCTGCACAGTCCACTCTGCATAGGACTGTTATACATACATATATATTTTATATATATATATATATATAGCTAGAACACATGCATCCTGTTTTTTCAGAGTGTTTAACTTTTTTCTAACAGTGTGTGATTCTGTGCCATGGAGCTCGGATAGGATTCTTTCAAGGGGATATCAGACTACTTATGGATGACCTAAAAACACTGCAGCCAACTGTATTTCCTGTAGTACCAAGACTGTTGAACAGAATGTTTGACAAGGTAAGTCTACAGGCATGAGTTTAGACCCGCAAAGGGTTTTAAGAGACTTCATGAAGCTTGTGCTGGAGTAAATATTGTGCTCTGGGAAGTTAAATTGGCATGCTAAGAATTTGTATCTCTTTAAGAGCCAAAAGTATAGAGAGTAATACTGATTGTATTAAAAAACTTCAGGTAGCAAATACTAGTGCTGAAAAGTCTGACTAGGGGACTTGGTTCTCCCTGGCTTGATTAATGACTTACTGTTTTGCTCTGAGCAAGTTATTTAAGTACAGTCTACAGCATGAACATGAGGCTTAGCGTCTGTATGCCACACTTTTAGCATCTGACTCATGGAGTGGAATTTGCAAACCAAGGTCAGGTGTTTGCCTATGTTTGCATGGACACATGCAAGTTTCCTACACAGCAGCCAGTGTTCTAGCAGTGAGAACTATAAAACAGCCAGTTGGGAGTGCTGGAGACAGGCTGTGTCAGCAGCCCCTGTCTCTCCTGTGCTCACTGCTTGCCTGCTCAGGGTCATCTGAGATCAGAATTCAGAAGTAGATTCTCTTTCTTGGACTTCAGATTTTAAACTGTCCTTTTGCATATGGATGACTGACTCTTTTTAGCATACAACCAGAGAAGCTGAAGAATATAAGAAGTCCTGTGACTGCTAAAGAAATGGCAGAGTTGTCTATGCTGTCTTAGCCAACATAGTGCTTTAATCATGAGACTAGAGGAACAGCAAGTAATAGCAAGATTATTTCACCTCAGGAACAAATCATGCAACTCTCCTCCATTTGCAAGAGAGGGAATACTGAGACCAGCTGGTACTGCTTAAAACATAGCCCCTCATTCTGCTCATGTATTCTGTACTGGAATCTAAGAAGCATAGCCAAAGCATAGGACTCTTCTCCTTTCATGGTGTCTTCTTGCTTGTTAACTCTAGTGCCCTGAGGCTTTGACACATCGGCAGTGCTGTTTCAACCTCACTCAGCCTTGCAGTAATCTAGCCTGTGAGCCTAACAGGTGGGAAACTGTGGTGCCATGGGGGCTGTAATGCTGAAGAGTTGCTGGATCTTTCCAAGTGAATATATCAGTCTGTGGTCTGCTGTGTGGCTTCCTGAGAATAACTAGAAGGAGCCTTTGAAAAGTAATCTAAAAAGCAACCTTATATATGCAAGACAGATCTGCCGTTTTGTATTTCTGAAGTGACCTACATCTCCTCAGAAAGCCCTGTGTACTTTACTTGATGGTGTGCTTTTCAGAGTATGCCGAGGATTATATTCAACTTGAATTTTGATTGTACTGGAATAGAAAAGTAAAACTTCAATTTTTATTTTAATGAAGAAACTGTACATTGAAACAGAACCACATGGTTTGGGAAGCAAGAATTAGTTAAGTGCTAATTTTAGTAGACATCTCCTGAACTGAGGTAAAGGCTAAAATCAACAAGTATTTCTTACTAGAACTAAGATTTCTGCCAATAAAGGTTGTATAATTTACTTTGTTTTCACTGTTAAGAGTCTCTATGCATGGTTCTGTAAGAAAAAGGGAATGGTAGTCTGAGTTTTCTAACCACAGATTATTTTTCTTAATAGATTCTTGGACAGGCAGATACTTCATTAAAGAGGTGGATGCTGGATTTTGCTTCCAAGAGGAAAGAAGCAGAACTCAGAAGTGGTATAGTTAGAAATAACAGTTTCTGGGATAAAGTCATCTTCCGCAAAGTACAGGTATGCTGGAAAGCCTCTGTCTTAAGTTTTGCAATTGGCCAAATTTCATATGAATGGTTATAATCTGGTATGCCTTTCACCACTGATTAAAGACATCACTGGCTACTCAGACTATAAAAAGGCAGTTTTGAATTTTTAAACTTTATTTTTTTTCAATTCGCTTTGTTCTAACAGTATCAGCTAACTGTATTAGGAAATTAAAACAATCTGGTGCTTCTCTCATCACTTTGAAAGCAAACACTGTCCTTCTGAAGGAGGAATGCTAAAGGTGACACAGTACCACTGTGGCCCCTACTGTCTCCTTGCTGTTGCTCAATAGTAAGTTATGCCTGCTATTATATCTGGCACTCACTTGCTATGGCCTTAACCTTGGTTGTACAACATGCCCCTGTGGCTGCTTTTTATAGCATTCAGGATGTAGGAGAAGCTGACAGGAGGCAGTTAAAAATAAAGCCATTGCTGTAAGGTTGTGACTTAGCTCTTCAGACTTTTGGCAGAGTCCACTTTGGAGCGACACCATGGCGTAGTCTTTGTAGATACTGTGTGTTTGAGATACTGTTTCTTCCAGCTATTAATGAGATTAAAAACATTGCAAAAAAGACATCTTGCAATAGGAGACTAAACTTTATCTCTAACATTTGTGGGTGAAGTTGTAGGTGAATAGTGGCTGAGGGTGGAACAGAAAAAGCCTCTGGAAATCTCTCTAAAATGCTTTTGGTGTCCACAGTATCTTGTGTCTGTTGTAGGCAAGTTTGGGAGGAAAAGTAAGGCTGATGATTACAGGAGCAGCACCTGTATCTGCAAATGTACTGACCTTCCTGAGAACAGCTCTTGGCTGTCAGGTGAGTTTCCTGGCCTTAATCCTAAAACATGAGGATTTTAATACCCAGTTCCAGCTTTAAAGCAATTCTAATAGTCTGATTATATGGATAACTCTTTCTGGCATTCTTCTTGGAAGATACGCAAGTGCATACTCCTTTCTGGAGTCTTATCTCCATCCCCTGACACTTCTGTATTCATCCTGAGTTGTCAGTAGAACTGAAGTAATCAGCTGAACTGTCTTAAGAGAAGGATTTTCTGGGGAAGGAGCTGCTCTAAACAAATAATTGATGTTCTTGTCTTGCTTACAGAAGTACTGATAGCTACTGTAGAGAATCTAGGCAATGTGATGATATTGTAGCGCTGTTGCTTTGAAGATGAGACTGAGGAGAATCAGATTGCACATACTGCATTTATGTTCAGAGCCTCCTCAAATTATATGCTTTTTTAGGTAAAATCTGAATAACAGTGGCACAGGATGAACAAATGTATTGAAATAAAGTTCAAAACACTCTAAAATGTGATGCTTCTGTGATGTCCTGAAGTTGTTCAGTAGCATGCTGGTGTAACAATGCATTCTGCACAAAAAAAGGAAGCCTGTCTTGTATATAATAACCACAGAGCTGTGATGGGGTATAGAGATTCCATTCCTGCTGTCCTGGACAAACGTGCCCTTAAATGGTGTGAATAAAGTCGCTGCTAGTGCTACTGTTCTTAGCTGCTTTCTCTTGCTCCTTCTGTTCTTTTGTTTTTATCTATACAGGTGTCACATAGCATCTAAAATTGAGTGAAACTAAGCATTCCACCAACTGAAGGTGGAATATTGGCCCTTAAAATTGTTTACTGTGATAAAACTAATAGCAATAATCTTGTAGAAAATGCTAGGGGTTTTGCTAAACTCAAATTTAAACAACTAGAAAAAGCACATAAAATTAGTTTAATTGTAATGAAGAAAATGTCTGAAAAGTAATATTTTGATTTTACATCCTAGTTCTATGAAGGTTATGGGCAGACTGAGTGCACAGCTGGATGCTCACTGTCACTTCCTGGTGACTGGACAGCAGGTATAGTGTTTAACGGTCTGCACGTCAAATCTCAGGGTGCTACAGAGAGCCCTGATCACATTCAGTCTTTAGTACGCTTAGCGTAAGATTGTTTGTCTTAAGTGAGGTGAAAGTTCTGAAGGGATCACTTAAGTTTCTACCGCCCAAATAGCTAGGAATGTTCAGTAATCCAGACTTCTAATAGGCTTTGTCCTTGTAAGCTCATGAAGTTCATTTAGGGGAGGTCATAGTATCAACTCTTGTAATTTTTACAGAATAGGAATCTGGTGTGTGTAAACAGTGCTGGAAATTTAAATGGAATTATTCTGTGCTGGAACAAACAGATTTTCATTTCTGCATTTCTGTCAGCAGTTACATGTCTAGCTCCCTAACTGAAATAATATTGATAATTGAAACTATAGCGGGACTTTTGCTACTTAAATATGTCCATAGAGTGAGGATCCTCATTTATAAGAAAAAGTAAGCCTGAGCACATGATGCAGCATGTAACATTCTAGGGATATCTGTGAATGTAATGTTTCCATGCCAGCAAGTTTAAGCTATTGCTGTACTGGTACTGGTGTAGTACTTCACCAGAAATCCATTTTCCATCTTCTTTACTTTTGCATGTAACCAGCTCCCTGTTGTCACAAACCTGACTAAAGCAGCTCAGGCTACTGAAGTGTTACTCTATTTAATAGGTCATGTTGGAGCACCTATGCCATGCAGTATCATCAAGCTTGTTGATGTACAAGAAATGAATTACTTGGCTGCCAGAGGAGAGGGTGAGGTGAGTAATTTCAAAAGGTCAATATAAGCCTCTTATGAAATCTTGGAAAATGTTTTTTGTTTGTGAAATAACTATTTGAGTTTAGCAAAAGTAGTAAACGTGGCCTGAAATGCAAAATCAAAGATGCCTGACTTGCCTGCATGCAATGTCAGCTAACCATTCACAGAAGCAAAATAGAAAATGTATTGGAGGAGAGAGTAAGCAGCTTATTGTGGGATAACAGATTACTATTTATTTATGGTTGCGTCACCAGTATGCCATCTTCCAGCTGTGGGACAGCTGAGAAGCTAGCTATGTCGTACTGCATTTATCCTTCAGTAAAATGCCAGCAGAGGCTTTCCCCCCAACCCTCCTACCAAGTGCTGGAGAACAGCGGATACATGTAGCTTGTTACCCAGCTTGTGATGTGTGAGATGAGCTAATTAAAAGTGGCTGGAACACTGTTAAGAGAAATGGAGATAAAATGCCACAAAGGCTGCTAATGATTTGAGACAACTGTCTGCACCTGCACATTGTTCTGCACTGTTTTCTGCAGCTTGCACAAATTGAACATGTATGTTTTACAAATTGCACTTTGAGGACTCAGCCTTGTATTTAATGCTATATGCTGTCTTTTTTCAATATTTTTTTCCAAGCAAAATAGATGCTTTGAACATATATCAATGTAGTACTTTATATTCCCCATGCCCCGAAAGCAAATTAACTGTGGCCTCTGGGAAGGCCTTGAGGGCAATTGTGGTGTGACAAATGGATAAATAAAGTAGCTTAAGCAAGTAACTAATTTGACTGCAAACAATATATAATATTTGTTTTGGTTTTGATTTGTATGAGACTAGAGACAAATCACTGGGCTTTAATTCCCAAAAGTACTTAAGGATTTAGTTGGTCTTGGTGGGGAAACTTCACAAGCAAAGAACAGTGTCAAGATTCCTTTCTTCTTGCATATGACATGTTCAGTCTTCTTCAGCAATTTTTGCTTCACTTTAAACATGCTTTTAAAGCTTGGTCTGCTAGAGGAACTGAGTATAAATTCTCACTATGAGAAAGTGCCAAGTAGCTTTAAAACTTCTAAAAATGTTTTGCTTGCAATTACTGTGAAAGTTTGCTGTGCTAGGAGTTACTTTGGACTTTTGGACAGGTACCATCTTAGATTTTCAGTTCTAACTTCTTTGGTGTGAACTATTCTGAATTTAACAAATGTGGTGAAACTTGTTTCACAGAACCTGAAGCCCATAGCTATAGAATTCTCTCTCGTTATATTTTGCCTAAAACAGATAACTCTACTAATTGTTTTGATTTAGCTTATAAGGTCTGACCTGGTTCTCTGGCAACTTCTTCACCTATAAACCTTTCATTGTTATTGGTCCTTTTCTCATACCTTGTAAGCATGGTTTTTTGATCTTGATAATGCCTGTGCATGCAGTTACATCCAGAGAAGTTTTCTTGGTTTTCTACTTGGTACACAAAATCAGACAACCTTCAATTTAAAGAAATTGCAGGTTTCCTTTAGAGCACTCAAGAATTCTCTATAAGCATTAGGTTATTAACTACTTTACTTCTGGACAATAAACATGTAATTTGTGTGATATGCAGCTTTTTCATCACTAGTTTTAGCACAATGCCCCGCTGCTTGTCAAAGCCGAAACAAACATATTGCCAGGTTGAGGAGTAATATTTCTGGATCCGGCAGAATTTCTTCAGATAACTAAAAATTTCCTCTGATAAATTCAGACTATTCATATAATAGATAAGAACACTGCTGCTAGACTAGAAGAGAACAGATGCTTCCAATTTCTTCTTAGTATACTTTATACCTGTGGAAACTCTTAGGTCTCCAAAACCCATTAGAGATTTTTGTACTAACACAAACTTAATTGTGTCTTTTTAGTGAGAGTTATCAAAAACCACTGGACAAAGCATTTGTTGCAAGTAGTGTTCGTTAACCTCCCTTCACAGTAGCATACTTTAACAAATGGCTGTTTTCAGGTGTGTGTAAAAGGGCCAAGTGTATTTCGTGGCTATTTGAAAGATCCAGAAAAAACAGCAGAAGCACTGGACAAAGATGGCTGGCTTCATACAGGAGATATCGGGAAATGGCTACCAGTAAGTTAATTTTTATATAGCTGAAATACACTTCTGTAGTTATCAGCAGTTATTTAACAAATTAAATAGAAAATATTGAACAGGCGAAATACAAGTAATTTTGTGGGGAGGATGATTACTGCTGCAGATAAAGCTGTGTGCCTGGAGATGAAGTATTGGCAGTGCTAATCCTGAGGCCTTCCCTAGTTTAGGTTAGGTTAGAGCCTGTTTTCTGATGTTAGTTTGACAGCACTCTGGCTGTAGCACTATTTTACTGTACTACTGTGGCATATGTAGGCTGTGTAAATTGGTTTTTCACTTGAAGTGCCTCTTCTGAGTGGAAGTTACTTCTGTCAACAGAATGGTACATTGAAGATCATTGACCGGAAAAAACACATATTTAAACTAGCCCAGGGAGAGTACATAGCACCAGAGAAAATAGAAAATGTGTATTTGAGATGTGAAGCTCTTGCTCAGGTGTTTGTCCATGGAGAGAGCTTGCAGGTAAGCCTTCTTCAGGTAACTTTAAAAATTGATGCAAGAGGAGACTGCAGAAAAGAGTCTTCCTTTCCTTCCTCCCCCCTCCCCCCTCCCCAGCTTTGGGACTGAAATATTTAATTTTTTATCATTATACATTTTGGTTATGAATGTATTTTTGACATAATTTACATGGCTTGTTTCTGGATTTAGCTTCAGACAAGGTAGTGGATTGAGTATTAATAACTGTGTATAAGTTGCTAACAGTATGCAGGGAAAATATTTTATTTTTATTTAAACTAAACAACCCAACAAGTTGTCCAGGCTTTTGCAAGTGTAAATTGAAATGTGGGTTTTAACAAGAGTAATTCTCAGGTGTGAGGTTCTGAACCGCACTCCTGTGTTCAAATAGCATAAAGCTACTGACTTCACTGCAGGATGAAAAATGCTGTCCAAAACCTAATGCTGGCTACTAAGAAATGTGTAGAAACTGAAGTGTTGACTTCAAAAGGAAAAAAGCTTTACATAAATTCTTTTTTAGGCTTTCTTAGTGGCTATTGTGGTACCTGATCCTGACACTTTGCGTAGCTGGGCCAAGAAAAAGGGATTTGAAGGCTCATATGAAGAGCTATGCAAAAACAAGGTGAGTCATGTCTAACTAAAAGCTTAGTCGTTCTGCATCAACTTTTTCAAGCTATACAATGTATTCTTGTATCCACAGGATGTCAAAAAACACATTCTGGAAGACATGGTGAGGATTGGGAAAGAATCTGGTTTGAAGTCATTTGAACAGGTAAGATGCTTGTGAGAGCCAAGCACCTAATTCTTTTAAACTTCTCAACACCAATATCATCTGACTCTCCAGAAACTGCTTTTAATTTACATCTGGAAAATGTTGAAAGTGATGGGCTTAGTTATGATGTCTGGGCAATGTCTTAATAGTCATGTCCATGTCAAGGAATGCAGCTTGGCTAATAAATGTTTATTTTTCAGGTCAAAGACATTGTCTTGCACACTGAAATGTTTTCTATTGAAAACGGCCTGCTGACACCAACACTGAAGGCGAAGAGACCAGAACTGCGAAAATATTTCCAGTCACAGATAGATGAACTCTATGCTAATGCCAAAATGTAACTGAGAATGGAAAGAGGAAAGTGGCACACGTCTGTCTACTGTTGGCCTTCATATCTGTAATTTGACTACAGCAAACATAGGGAAGGAAACTGTGCAATCGTTAACTTGTACAAAAATGGGTACTTGCCATAGGAACGTTGAAGAAATGGAACACTGCCTTACTGTCAAGTTGTGTTGCATACTGTTTTTATGGTGACCTACAATTTCCAAAAAGAGCCTTAACTATAAATGGTAACTATATGTAAGTTATTTAAGACTTCCTTGGCCAAAAACGGGACTCTCCTTCACCAAGGAGCTAAGGTTTTCTTATTGCCAGCATGTTTGCTGTCTGCAGTGTATTTTGCAGTTGCCAATTCCACAAAGGATTTGGCAGGTTTGAAAATGCCTCTTCAGTATCTTGCATCCTCGGAAGGACTAATTAATCTCTTAAAAATCCGCCACCAAATAAACCCCAATCCCTTACAGTTGTATAGCTGGTATTGCATCTTGCATTTGTCCTAATATTAACTGGGGCAGGCATCTGAGTGTTTTGGGTGGGTTTTTCCCTTCTGTATCTGCAGCCAGTTCTGAGGTGTACTTTTATAAGGTAGAAGTCAGAACTCCACACAAAGGAGATGGATGAATGCAAGCTCCTCAGAGTAAGTCTGCAGCTGGTGGTTCTGCCCTGGAAGTGTGGATGCAGGTAACTCAGCAGGTGTAGCCTTTGCTACATTAATGCGAATCCCGAGTAATGCCAGCGCTGTAAGTGAACAGGCCTGAACCCTGGCAAGAACACTAGAGACCTAAAACCAAAACTGTTCAGGAGGCGGGTGGGCTATGCTAACAGTCAGGTAAACACTGCACCTGTACCAGCCACTCGTTTGCCTGTAGTGAACGTGTATTTAAAATGCTTTTTAAAAAAAAAAGATGTGCCAGGTCCTCTATAAGCGGAAGAGCTTTTGACATAATCTCTGTTTTCTGTGCTTTATGTATGAGCCGCTGAGTATTCTTCACTGCATAGCAAAATAGGTCAGGTAGAATGGTTTTGCCTGATGCTCTGCAGCAATTGGAGTATTTATATATGCCGACAGAACTGTGTGTTGGCACAGGATAGGCATTTGTTCAGGGACAAAAACTCAATTCCCAAATAAATTACAAAATAACTAGTTGCCCTTTGTTTGAGAAATCCACAGAAACAAGCCTTATTACAGCTTAAGTCTTTTGCTATCCTTAACAGAGTTGGTTTTGCAATTGGCATTCATTGCTGTTTTTTGAAAACATGGATATATGTAAAATACAAGCACAACAAGGTTTGCACTAAGATTTGTGTGTGATTGTAATGCACTACTCTGTAGCATAATTTCATACATGTGTGCAATTAAGGTGCACAAATCCAAGTCAACTGTTAGAGCAGTAGTTTGTTACATTGGAATTCAAATGTTTGCTTAGTGTTGGCTATTTCTATGTTTTATAAAACCAAAACAATTTTCAAAACCAATGAAGGAAACCAAAATAAATATTTCTGCATTTCAATTCAGTGAAGTGTTTGTTTATCAAGGAAAGATGTTGCTCACTGACAAGCCCAGGTGTAATTTGGTAACTGACAAGGTGTAAAGCTCCCCTGCTACAAATGTACCAAATAGAGGATAAATGCTGATTGTTGACACTTTGCTTTTGGAAGGTAACTTTCTGCTTTGGTCTGATATGGGCCAAAAACTTACATATAAGTATCTGTAAGAAAGGGATGATGTTACCTGTAACTTGTTCCATCACTAGTGTTTAACAACAAATCTTTATTTACTTTTTTTTATCCAGTATGATTTCTGATAATTAGATAGTGTTCTTACTATCACCATAAACAACTTCTGAGTGAAATCTAGAGTTTTCCTAAACTTATGCTGCTTTTGGGTGGTAGTGGTTGTCCTTTCTGTGTTGTCATCATTCATCCCCTTCCCCCTTCTACCATGCATCTGGCTTTAGTCAGGGGTATGATATGAGAGATTTCATGGGCAGATTTTTCAAGACCAGAGTAGATAAAGCATCACTACCAAGACAACATTTAGAGCTTAATGGCAACTCGGATGTTGTGAAATTCTTGTTCCTAGCCACGGTAGACTTTAACCTTTTGAGTAATTTTGTATGTTCCTCTTTCTTCCCTACTGGGAAACCAAAACCAAACTTTTGTCACGTATTCAAATGTGTGTACTGTGCTTGGGAAGATGGAGTAAAGCGTCATCACACCTCTCCTCATGGAGATGGCTAAGAGATGTCTGAGAGGTGGATCAAAGTTTTAGTCTTCAAAGAAAGCTTTCTGGAAGAGCCATTTATCACTACAGAAACAAAGCTGTGCTATACCTAGGCTGTACTACTGCTTGTTACCCTTGGCTCATGGGGCTTAGTGCTACAGCCAGCAACTTGGAAGTCTAGAGGCAACTTGCCCTGTTAACCCTGAAGTGGTGTTTCACTGCGCTCTAGAGCGTTTGGGTGGACAAAGCAGGGGTGAGGGGGCAGCAGCAGCAGCAACTGATCTTTGGGAGAACAGCCTTTGCTGTGGAGGCAGAGATGGGCCTTACTCTAAGAGTAAGACTTTTGACAAATTGTTAAATCTCTTGAGTAACTAAATGCTAGAGCGCTGGAAGTAAAAGTTTTCTTTTTTTTTTTTTTGACACATGGTTCTAGCAAGTAATTTTCTGTTTCAAATCCATTTCTTGTTAACTGCTGCAATTTCTAAATCTAAGGTCAAAAAGTGTAAAAGATATTGTAAAAATGATCTTGCTTGTTTTTCCTAGATAAGTAGAAAGTCAAGAGCTGAGCAAGGTCCTGGCCCGTTTATGTAACGTCACCCCCCACAGCGTGGCGGAGGGGGCGGGGAGAGAAAAACGATGGCGTTTTTTTGGTAGTGAAGTCAGACTAGGGTAGAAAGAAGGCGGCAGGGCGATAATTAGGCGGGGAGAGAGGCGTTCCCAGCCGCCTGCCCTTCCTCTCCCACAAGCTCGCTCTCCTCCCCGCGCCCGCTCCCGCAGGCTGAGGCCCGGCCCCTCGCCCCTGCCTCCCCCTGAGGCCTCGGCTCGGGCCTCGCCCCAGCGCCTCTCCCCGCCGGAGGCCACCCCGCAGCCTCTCCCGCCCGGCCGGGGGCGGAGCGCGACCTCGGGAGCGGCCGCGGCGCCTCCGCCGCCGCCTCACTTCCCGTTCCGACGCCTCGTCGCACCGCCCCTTCCCGCCCGGCTTGAATCGCGGCGGGAAGGCGGCGCCGGTGCTGGCGGGTGGGTGCCCTGCGGAGGCTGGGCCCGAGGGCGCCGGTGTCGGCGGGGGGAGGTTGGGCGGGGCCGGGAGAGCGGCGGGGTGGCCGCCGCCTTTTCTCTTCCTTGTGGGGGCTGGGCCCGTCCCGGCCTGTCGGGGCTGGGCCACCTTCGGGCTCCCGGCCGCCGGGGGACGCGGGACTCAGGGGCCTGGGGTCTCCTGCCTGAGAAACGGCAGCGGTGGAGCAAAAGTGAAGGTGCGGGTCGTGTCGTGCGTTGTCTTGCTTTGCCTTGTTAGTACGTGTCTTGTTCCGAACTCGGAGGTGCCGCGGCAGGCCTCCGGCGGCTCCAACCGAGGGAGCTGCGCTGCTTCTAAATCGAGCGCTGGTAACAGGCTGGGTTAACAAAGATTTCCCATTCTCCCCCAGGTACTGAGACAGAGAAGGCAGATGTGTATCGAGGACGACTTTTCAAGTACTTTAGCCTCAGTTGTGTGTTAGCCGCATAATCTGAATAGCAAAAATGTCCTCGAAGAAGAAAATGAAGAGAAACCACTCCAGAAACAACTTAAAGGTAAGTTTTGCTGGGTCGAGGAGAATTAAGACAGCAAGCGTTCTGTTTGCTCCCATGGTGCGGGAGGCGGATGCGCGGGTGTTAAGGCGGGGTGCTGCTGGGAGCTGCGCTGGCGCAGGTCTGGGGTGCCTGCGCTTTTCTTTCTCTTCCTTTCCTTCTCACTTTCAAACAGGGAAACGCTTGAAAACAGTCTTGCAGCATCACAGAAATCAGCTTACAGAGGAAATGGTTGGTGTGTCTATTTAGTACCATAACAAAACTTGTAGGGTGCTAAGTGCTGCTAAAATTAAAAGCTCAGGAAGTTGGTGGTTACTGGTTATAATTCTCTCTCTATGTGTGCACACAAATGAGTGAGTAAATTCATTCCCATACTTTGAGCCGTTTTTCCATAGCCTTCTGCTTTACCTAAGTGTGTGTGTAATACTTGATTTATAAATTCCACTTACTATACAAAGTTAGGCTACAGCTTTTAAATTTTTTAAAGTAAAAATAATTAAATTGGATAAGGATGGAAACTTATGTAGTACAGAAAGGAAGGAATAAATATTTTAATGCCTGAAAAGAAAAAGGCTACAGATCATAAAAGCCATATATTAGACTGTTACAAGATTTCTAAGCTTCTGCACTTAGTTGTTATAAAACAAGACAAAGTTTGCACTACAGTATGGTATCAAATAGCAGAGTATATCAGTTTTATACCTTCACTTCTCTTAGGGCAAAAAAAAGATATCCTGAGGGAAAAAAACACATGCTTCAAATACTTAATACTATAACTCAGTAGTCAATATGGTCCTGGTTAAATGTATTTCTAGTTAAATGTTCTCAAAATTCATTGCCGTGTTTAATCTGTTTTACTCTCACAAAGCTGGATGAACTAACTGCTCACTTCATTTCCATCCAGGAACACAAAACTGACTCCCGTCCTCGGAAATTACTTCCACTTGAGGAACCAGATGTCTCAAGGATATTGAAGGTAGCAGAAGCAGGTCAACTAGGGGAGCCTGATGATTCATTTGGTTAGTATTAACTTGAATGTCATTTCATGGATGATTTTCAGGAACAAACCATATGGGCAAAATATTTCAGTGCTCACCTAGGAAAAGGTCTTGTTTCTTTGCCAGAGGAAGTTATGGGCAGGAGAGACCAAGGTTATTTTTGAGAGCAGTGGGTTTTTTGTCATTTAGAGAGTAGTGAGAGTAATGTTGTAGTATGTGCCAGTAAAAGTCAATGGAAAGATACTGGCTATTCTGGTTATATAGTCTGAACCGTAGAAGTTAACACAGTATATTGCAATTGTGTTAAGAATTTACATTTTAAAATGTAAGTTTAATATCTTAAGTTGTTCACTATTGAATTACAGAAATTATGAAGTGAAATCTTTGATATTGTAGGAGTATTTGTGGCAGCACACTTAGACAAGGGGTGTTGTTCTGCCACTTACAAACGTTACTTTAAAAAGTAACATAAAAACGTAAGCATTAAAACCACTTTCATGCTTTATATGGGACTTGCACAATGAGACCTCTGTATACTGGAAGAGAATAAATTTAAATGGAGTAGGTGCCCCTGTGTGAAGTCACACAATGGTTTGGGTTGGAAGGGACCCTAGACATCATCAAGTTCTGACCCCCCTGTCATTGGCAGGGACATCTCCCACTAGACCAGGCTGTTCAAAGCCCCATTCAACCTGGCCTTGAACACCTCCAGGGATGGGGCATCCACAGCCTCCCTGGGAAACCTGTTTCAGTGTCTCACCACCCTCAGAGTGAAGAAACTTCCTTACATCTAATCTAAATCTACCCTCTTCCTGTTTCTTTAAATGTATGGGAGATTGATGTATGCCATAGCGAAGAGAAACTTTAAATAAACTACGAAATGTTTTGGTTGCTGTATGTCATATGTACGTGCTGAGCTTATCTATACCTTTGGTTTTGGTTTATAAAGAAATAGGTGAATTGGTGTAGGAATGGTGAAGCTTTTCACTCTGTGTGTTGTTCTTAATGCTCAAGTACTTTAAGAAATTGTTCCTTTGTATTAGTGAGTAAACCACAAATATTCTAACTAAACGCTTAATGGCAGGTAGTTCTAGCATGCCCGTGCTCTTTGCCTGAACATAGGGAAACAATTTTCATACATTATACGTTCCATACATTTCAGATTACTTTCTGTTCTTTATAGATCACCCTTTGCACAGTACTGCTGTGGATGCTTATGGAGAGGAACATTCAGAAAACGAGTCCCTTAGTCATGTTTCAGCACCACGAAGGAAAAATACAGAAACAAGGTCTTGCCAGTATTTAATTTAATTTTCTTATTTTTAGATTAAATGGGGAAAATGTTCTGTTTGTTAGGTTTCTCTAGCTGCTTATTAAACAGATTCTTTAACTTAAAATTTCCCAGATGAGAAACCAAAAGAGTAAGGTTGAGAAAAGTAGAAAAGAAATGGGAGAATAAATTAGACCCTGCCTTCTGTAAGCAGCACATTGTTTTAAGTTTAATACTTACTGTATTTTTGTATATGAAAGGATTTTTAAATATCTCTGTGAGGTATTAATTAGTTCTCTAAATGCTGGTGTCTAAAGTTAAAAGGTTGAAAATTTGAAAAATAGGTAGAGACCAGTTAAATTGTATGTGACAAAATTATTTAAATCTTTTATTGCTATTTTTAGTGTATTTGCCATTTGTTAAATCAAATTTGATTTAAATCTGAAACACTTGTATTTGAATGAAATAGCAAGATAATAATAGTGCTTGTATGAGAATATGGGGGTTTTCTTTTGTTTTTATTTCCAACCCTGCCCCCCACTAAGAAAGCCTTCTCCATTCCTGCTAAAATATCCTCAATAATATTTTAGTCTCTGTTTTGAAGCTTCTACTCAATAGAACAGGGGTCAGTTACTAATGGATTTCTTGATTGTCATGAGGGCTGCTGCTGAAGGATAAAGATTCTATTCCCTTTATATGCCATTTGCAACTTTTCATGTATTCTATTTAGGAAACACAAATGAAATGACATAACAGTACAAAATGTTCCCCAAAACATGGGATTTTGTTGTATATATGGTTGAAGATCATTCTTTCTCAGCGTGCACTGGGTTTACATGGGGATATTGTTATTTTCCTAGTAAAAGACCACGTCACTCAAAAACATCTGATGGTGATGTTCAGAAATTCAGCAGAACTAATCCTCAAGACGAACCCCTTAAGGAGAACACGGTACAGAAAAGTTGCATAACTATTATCAGTCAATTTAGTTTTAACTTCCTTCATGCCATGCCGGCATTGGAGGAGGGGGAGAGGGGGAGGAAGACCTTTCATTTGTTTCTGAGTACTGCCTTAGTACTTAATTGTATCCAAAATAATTAATGCTCAAAGTATTCCTGTGAGATGGCCAAATGAATTGCTTAAAGTGTCAATGAGGAATATAATCGCCAGGTGTTCCCGGATCCTTTAGCCCATTCTCTTGCACAGTTGGGAATATGTTCTGTTCTTCTTTCAAATATCTTCTTAATATCTGGATTATATGTTCTTATAGAATAGCATGCTAAGTGGAATATAAATCACAGAATGGTAGGGGTTGGAAGGGACCTCCGGAGATCATCTAGTCCAAACCCCTATGCCAAAGCAGGTTCACCTAGAGCAGGTTGCACAGGAACGTGCTGTGGTGGGTTTTGAAAGTCTCCAGAGGTGACTCCTCAAACTCTGTGGGCAGCCTGTTCCAGGGTTCCACCACCCTCACAGTAAAGAAGTTTTTCCTGATGTTGAGATGGAACTTCCTGTGTTCTAGTTTGTGCCCATTGTCCTATCACTGGGCAGCACCGGAAAGAGACTGGCCCCATCTTCTTGACACCCACCCTTCAGATATCTATAAACATTGATCAGATCCCCTTTCAGCCTTCTCTTCTCCAGGCTAAACAGCCCCAGGTCTCTTGTTCAGTATTGAAATAAAACATATTTATAAGATAATCTAATTTTTAATATATCTTAGAATTAAACAAAACCCACTCAGTTTTGAATGAGTGTTTTTCTACACTTAGGCTACAATTAGTGTAAAGTGCTTTTGGCCTACTTAGCTTCCAGGCAGATGGAGGAAGCTAATTATTCTGAGAACTTAGGCCCATGATAAAAGAAGCTATGCAGTAATTTGCATAGAATTTTTTTTACTTATTGAAATTAATTGGAATTTTGAAAATAATGTTGTAAAATTCAGTACAGACCATTAATCTTTCATCAGTAAACAGTATGTATGCAGCACTCTTGTAGAAGAGCTGTTGGTGTCACAAAGTAGTCAAAGTAGGGAAAGAACTGGGATGGAGTGGTGGTGAAAAGGAAGGTGAGCAGGTGCTGTTATCGGAGAACTGTTAATACCAGATTATGACTATGCTGAACTGACGGTCCAAATGCTCCTTAAAATGTTTCTGCTCCTTCTGTTTAAAGAACAAATAGATGCGGCGCTTGAGGATGTGGTGTAGTGGTTAGAGAGATGCTAGGGCAAAGGTTGGACTTGGTGACCCTGGAGGTCCTTTCCAACCAGAATGATTCTGTGATTCTGCACGGCCAGTGGCTGGCATGTCAGTTGGTCGGTGCATCAGGGGCTGCTGCCCCTCAGCTGTGTGATCACTGTGCTGCGATTCTGGCAAAACTGGCCTAAGTAAACGTTACTGATGTGCCAGTCAGGAAATGCTTTCCTGCATTCTGCCTTATTGCTGTCTCTCAGGATTTTGAATAAGTAAGCCTAGGGCTTTTTTTGGAAGTTAATCTGCTTTTTATTTCGCAGAAGACGCCGAATGTTACTCAATTCCAGGTGAAAAGAAAGCGGCCTTCAGAGAAGAACACATCCGATCCTTCTGGTAAAGTAGACTTTTCAAAAGCCCTGTGCAGCTTTTCTTAAAATTCAAGATGAATGTTTTTTTGTATCTCGGTGTTTGTTTCTGGGGTGTAGCAACATACTGCTTCTAGGAGCGAGAGGTTTTAGTTTCAATTTTGGTATAGACGCTCATTAGCAATGGTTAAATTGAGGGGCTGGTGTGCCACACAGCTCTGCTCCCCATGGGTTGCATCCCTGGACTTACTCGCCACTCCCCTGAGGCGGTCTAGCATAGGTGTGCGTTATCCCTCGCATGCTGCCTGGCTGCCTTCGCAGGGAAGCCTGGGTCCAGGGCTGTGGATCTGTGAGACACTTCCGTACATCCCTTGGTCTGGAAGCCTGGAGCACCAGCTGTGGGGCAGAACTTGGAGTGCCCTTGACTTAACAATGTAGGCATAGATGTTAGTACAAAGACCTTTGAGATGGGAAGCTTCAAAACTGTGGCATTTTTTGGTAGAGAGAAACTGTTTCTCAGGTGTCATCTTGCTTCCTTTGAACTGTGTTACATTCAAGTACTAGATTTACATTTGGGAGCACTTGAAGAAACATGGTTTAACCTTTTGTGCAATTAGTTAATAATAATGCAAAGTTTAAAGAAATGTCTTTTTATGTAGCTTTTTTTAAAGCATATCTGGTGTTAATACAAATATATGGTATTTATACAAATATAACAACTCGTGATGCTTTGAGTATTGCACGTTGCCCAAACTTAGGCTAATAGTTTTTGCAGCACTAACAGTACACTGTGTAGTTTATCAGTTAGTTTAGTAACGTTTTCCTGGACTTGCTTGAAATGATGAAGAATAAGAAATAAGTTGTATACGATTGCTCATCCAAATTCTAAAGTGTTCCCAGATAAAGCTATTGTAGTTGCTTAGCCAAAGACTGATGAAATAATTCATATATACCTCTTCTTGAGTTTCCTGTTAAAATATTCGTAACTTCTAGATGATTATTTTAATGGTAGGCACAATAAAAAGGAAAACTTTTATTTTACTTTAGACCGTGTGCCGCACTGTGCAATGCTTATCTTTGTTCTGTTATTTCAGTGCTTAGCCCGTGTTCTGTACAGCTTTGGTGTCCCAAAAAGCTGAAGAGATCTCCTAGAGATATTACGGAACTGGATGTTGTTTTGACTGAGTTTGAGAAGACAGCAGCAAATTACAGGTAAATGCTCTGCTTTCCTATGGCTGAATACTCGAAGTTTTAAAACCAAATTACCTACATTTTTGCTGATGGGAATCTTTTTTTAGGGAATGCAATATTGCATGGTTAGATTCTGATGTTATTTTAATTATTATTAAGTTTCTGTGATAGAAATATTTTTTAAAATGGGAACTTGAGGTGTTTTCCTGTGACTTGATATTTTTCCAAACATAAAAACAACACATCTCAGCTGACATTTTTCAATGTAGAAATTAAGCTGTTGCTAGTACATGAAAGTTCTGCAGTTGCCTTGTGCTACTAGCTCTGTAACACTGGGTTTTATTCATTATTCAAAGGAATGTTTTTGGATGAGATTTCTCCTTTACTAAACCAAATGGGTTGTGTTTTGTCCTTCTGACTTCTGCAGACAAAGTGTAGAATCAAACCTTTGCAGAAAAGCTATCGATGGCTTCTGTTCTGCTTTCAAGGATCAAATCACCGATCTTGTAAGTACACCGTAAATAACATAAATTTGGTGGTAGTGATCGTAGAGCTGTGTATTACGTTGTAATCAAAATGCCTATAGTTTTATATGGTCCTTTACGCATGTATTTTATGATACTTCAAATTTTCTAACCTCTTGCAGGATAAATAATAGGACAACATAGTTTGTTGTGTGCAGGTTATGCTTCAGTGCCTCTGCTGGCTGTTATGAGAATTGTCTTTAGACACAATGCTGCTGTCATGCAAGTACCCTGCAAAATTGTCAGCTTTGGAGAACAGGGAAGCATCTAATAAAGCTGAAGTGTTGGTCATATCTAAAGCATCGTGTGGTGAAACTGGAGAGCTGCATAATTTGAATGAGCAAACAGTTATATTAAACACTGTTCTAAAAGCTCATGGACTAGTTTTAAAAGGTGATTATTTAATCTTTATCCTGCATCTCAGTGACTTCTGTGTAGAGGCCTGGCTAAGGCCTCTAATGCAGTTCAGGCAAAATCACCCTTTTTCAATTACCAGTTTGAACCTAAGTGTAGAAAGCTTACTAGCTTCGAAGAGTGAGATTTCTTCTTACTGATTATGATGAGTAAGATAAGCTCAGAACTTTACAGGAGTTGTGATAAGTACAGTGGCTAAGTACTAAACCTGTAGTTCCAAGTGATTCATTAGAATTAGCAAGTTTTAAAATGACTGGATTTATACATTTTAAATAAAGTTACTGAAAAATTATGCTAGGTAGTATGACACAAATAGGTACAAGGAGTATTAGTTACATTGGCTGGTGCAAAATGACTAGTTTTACACAACAATCTCCCTCTGGAGTGAGGAAAGAGGAAAGAATTGATACACAACTGATACACTTGCAATCTTCCTTTGAACTAGGGTTGTTTTTCTTTTAAAATAGCTTTTTATGTTATTCTAAAGTAATTCTTGCAACCGTGTTTTTAGGAGGCTAGAGATTAAATCAAGATCCACAATCTGTAATTCTTCTTTTCCTCTAGATAGTGCAAGTTCAGGAATTAAAGAATATGAAGACAAAAAATGCTAAGGTAAATACATGTATATCACTGGATTGTGTGGCATGCAGAGCTGGGCATTGAAATGTCGGGAAGTTGACTACCAGAAATAAAAATAATTAACAAAGAAGTGCACTGTACTGTGGAATCAACTGCGCAAATAGGGGATGGGGAGACACCAGAGTTTTTTTTTTAAAAGATCTGAGTAAATCCAATGGATTGCAAACTTCACATGTATGCTACTATACTGGTGTAAAAAGAAAGAATGCATGTTAGGATGTGTAGGTATCTATGCATGTGAATTACTCTTTTTTAATGAGCACTGATGAGGCCTCTGGAGAGCCAGTTAAATATTGAGACCTAATGTCGAAAAAACATGGATGAATATAAAATGTAAGAAAGCAGAGAAGATGGTGACCTGTGAGGATAGGCTTGGATTGCTTAGTTGAAAGGAGAGCAGTCTCACGAAGCCGCGTTCCCTAAATACGTGCAGGATTTTTGTTCAGCAGAAGGCAGATGGATCCTCTGTTCATTCAGAGCAAGTAGTAATTGACTGAAAATGCGACAGGGAAATGGCAACAGGAGGAGGAACTGGGGTAAGAGCAGAAGGACATCACAGTGGTTTCATCAGGAGAGGGGTGAATGCCCTATGGCTGAGATACTTAGGAGCAGGTTAGGCACTGTCTGCCAGAGGCTTTCTGCCCAGATTAACGTCTTCCGCAAACTTTTCACTGACAGAGTAGCTTTTAACAAGTAAAGTCAACAGAAAGCTTGTTCTGGGAGGCAGCAATTAACGTGCTAAAGTCTTGTTAATTTGAGGTGATCTGGTAAGATACTCTGCATGTTAAATGACAACTTTAATACACACCTAGCATTCACGGCCGCTCAGTTATCCTTATGTGTGTGCTAAAAAATCAGATTTCTAGTTGCTAAATTTAAATTTGTGATTAGTGTGGGGCTTTTATTTTAAATTGTATGTTGTATTAAAGAAAGCTTAATTGTGCCTAGGCCCTTACTGATGGCAATTGTACTGGACATACATTTGTATTAGTCTGTGCTTTTAACACAGGTAACAAATACTGGATAGAGTTGGTCATGTTTGAGTTCAAAATGTCACAAACTCTTTTTTTATGCTTGTAAATCCAGTGTTCCTTAAGAGAAATTTTGGGTGGAGATGAGAGTTTGACATTCATTTAAAGTGTTTAAAATATAAATGTGAAATATGGCATTTTATAAGGTCTGGAATCTTGGAATCTTCCACATCCAGAATCAGAAGCATAAAACCTCAAAGAAAAAAAGCCAATGAAATTTGAGTTGTTTGCCTTTGAAGTTACAGAATATGTTTCAAAGACTTTCCTCGCTGTTTTGTTTCAGGTAATAGCAGACATCAAAAAGAAAAGAGAGCGACTGTTCCAACTCAGAGAAGAGCTAATTGGGTATGTTTCTAATGATGTACAGTAATAGCCTGAAGAACTTAAGAAGTCTGGTATTTTGTAACTTAGAAGCGAGAGCAACTTTTTTTGTTCTTTCATTTTATTTTGATGAAACTATTTCTGTATTGCTTTCTGTTTTTCCAAAAACTCAGGATAACCTCTTCTCCGTAGTTCCGTTGCCTAGATAGTCATTCTTGCAAGTTCTCTTAGCTAAGTAGTTACTGGGGATGGTATCTCAGACCATACGCTCATAAGACAACCACAGCGTTACAACTGGAATTGCCAAGGTGACCAATCATAAACACACAAAGGTCATGCAGAGGACTTTTTTGGTTTTGAGGTGGGAGAATGTATTTCACCTCTGCAGTTTGGCAGGGATGTCTCTGAGTACATGTTTTGCTTCCATCTCCTGTAGCTACACAATTCCCCTGCTGTAACTTGGCATTAATCTTAAGTATCATTTAGATGCACAACACAGAAATTATGTTATTTGAAAGAGGCATTAGACTTCCCCAAATCCAGCTGGTTACTGCTGATAAGCTTTATACTGAAGCTGCATGTAACCTATGTGGTGTAAGTTAACACTGTAGGGAACCGTGGCCTTGGATCCGATCCGCAAAGGCAGGTTAAAAGCCCTGTCTCTGCGGCCATGGGAGTCTTGGTTTCTTTGCAGTACTGTGGACAAAATTCACACAAAGAACTCATTAGAGGCATCCCTCAGTATGGATTTGAACCCCCTCACAGACTGAAAGCTGTCTTCCCATTTTTTACTTGTTGTGTTTTAATCCTTTAATTATCTTAAGAAAGCTTTGTTCTGCAACACTGTTAAATGAAGATGGCTGCTGGCGTTCCATTTCTGGAGTGCTGTTTCACTGGGTGGAGCCCTCGCTTTATGCTTCAGCACAAGCACTGCCCACCTCAGCCTGCAAGCAGGCGTGTGCCGGGGCAGAACACCGGGTACTTAAGATTGGCCTTTTTTTTGGTGGATTTGGACCCTTGGTCCCATTTAAATAATATGCTAATTGTTCTAATTAAACCGTATGTTACACTAACCTATGTTTTGTATTTCTGACCAACCTTTCCCGTTAGCCTTCTTCAGTGGAAATATGTTCATAGTTACTGATGCAATGAATATGCAGATATAGTCATCAAAGCCTTGATCTGTTTCAGAGCTGAACCACAACTGACACAACTACAAAGAGAATATGCTGAGCTACAGGAAAGAAAATCTTCCTTGAGGCAAGCAACTGAATTACTTACTGATTTAAAGGAGCTACAGCAAGACTGTCTGGATTATAGAGAAGAAAACCCGGAAGTAAAAGCAGTAGTAAGTACATATGTTGCATGTGTTTCTGAACTGTTCTGGATCAGCCTCCCCCTGCCCTTTTTTCTTTCCTGGACTGATGGGCATTTCTATTAATGTGTAACTTACATAAAATAGCAATATTTTGTTAATTGCCTTTGTGGAAGCAACTTGAGAATCATTGCTGTAACTGTGGTGTAGTATCACTTGTTTCTCTAGTCTCATGTTAGAAACGAAAGGATTTCAGCAAGGATTCTGCTACCTTGCTGTCCATGTCCAGGAATTCAAAGGAAGCCTAATAGTTGTCCTCAGGTCTAACATTTTTATTAGAAACTGAAGAAAGATTAACAATGAGAAACAAGAAACCAGTTTCTTTTGTTGCTGTTCTTCAAAGATGGAGAAAGCTGTGGTGTTTACATGTCTGTTCCATAAGGTATTTAATGCTGAGAGTCATGGATCGGAGTCTCTCTCCGACCGCGACAGCAGCGCTTGTGTTTCATGACCAGAGTAACTTCTCATGTGGCCTTAGAGCTCCTTCCCCTTTTACTGTGGCTCAGGACCCGGTGAGGTATTTCTGTGACACAGGGCAGGCATGTAGCATTGTCAAGGGAAATCTACCATTTCAACAGACTCTCTAATGTTGGCTGTTCTACACTTGTAAAAAAAATCATATTTCACCATTTCAGATAAAGGAAAAATAAATACAGATAGGTAAGTCATTTTTCCAAGAGTTTAAAATGTTGCCTTGTAATTTTATTTCCCTAACAACAGTATGGAACTTCCAGCCTCCCTGCTCTTCTGGTGGAGTCACGGAGAATTCTAGGAGCAGAAAGACACTTTCAGAATATTAATATGAAACTGGAAGAGGCTCTGGCTGTACAAAGTGGGAAGTTATCAAAGAAACACTAAATGTTTATTAATAGACTTTTTTACATTCATTAGGAACAGTTATTAGAATGATCAATGCCTAAAGCTTGTCTAATCATTGTTGCTCTATTTTGCTTCAGTGTTTAAAAGAGGTCAGTGACTTAATCAGAGATTGTATCTTTCTGTTGTCAAATAGTCTTACTCGGAGTGTCACTGAAATTCCAGTTAAATTAGTAGAACTTCTCTGTGCTCTGTTAACAAAGTCAGGTTTTAATCTGGGGCTATTAAAGTAATATGATACTAAAAGCAAGATATACTTATAAAAGAGAACACATAGACTTTGGTTGAACTATTGATAAGACAAATCTTTTTATTAAATTTGTATTTGAAATAAATAATTTCATCCAATTTCTGGAAGTAAATAAATATATTTTACTTAGCTTATCAGTAAAACCTGGACATACAAGTAACAAAATAGAAACCGCACAGCGGAGAGTGTTAAAAGTGCTAAGCTTGGAGCAGCATTCATGACAAGTGTTCAGTCCAGTTCTCTTCAGTCCCTGTGTCGTATTCCATTATCTCCTTATGCCTGTGGAAGATCATGCAGATGTGAGGATACTTGTTTGTTAGCATTTACTCAGTTCTTTGGCTTACGGCCCTGGAAGAGCACTTTTGAACTACATTGCATTATCTTTCACAGAAGCCACGTGATACACAAACTATGTTGCTAGCAGTCTGTCTGCTAGCCACGGCTGTGGTTAGCTGCCACCTTTATGGCAAGTGTCTTGTTTCCTTAAAGCTTCCAAAAGAACTTCATCAGGAATTTCTTCCATGGCATAATTCAGACTATCATTTGCAGCTTCAGCTAGTTCCACATCTTCAGTAGCTTCTAGGAAGCAGGCGTCATCACTTGCATTGTCCCACTCACTGTCTGACAATAGGAAGTCTCGTGGCAAGCTGTTTTCTGAAGATACTGAGCTTTTTGACAGGTCTGATGCATTAGAAGGTGGTTTTACTTTTTCTTCCATGTTGCCCCTTTCATCCATTACTGTATGCTCCTCCTCCTTTTAGAAACAAGAATACTACTTATTCCATATGAAAATGGTCTTCATACCTTTAACTGCTCTGATCTGAAAGTTTGAAACTCGTACTGTCACGTATAACAGATACTTCAGAAGCTGGCCAAAAAGACAGGTTTTCCAGGATCTTAATTTATAGACACATTAACCTGTGGAAGCCTATTTTAATAGGAATAGAAATTTGCTGTTTTCCTAGTGAGCTACAAGTAGTCTGTTTCATACAGCTTCTTAAAATAATACAAGGTTAAAACTAGTTTTAGTGTCTGTTTAAAGATACTGTTGAGATCTGGAAATGCATTTAAATTACAATTCCTATGAAATAACACTAAGAGCTATTGGTGATCTGCTGAAGCAAAGCTTAATGTGCAGTTCTGCAGTATGATATCTAAGAGCGTAAAGTGTAAATTTAAGAGTTGCAAAGATGCCAACTCTTATTGCCTACTCAGTGGAGAAGCTGTTAGGTTCAGGGCTTAAAATCTAGGTGCAGTACTAGGTCAGTTTAAATATTCTGCCCATGTGGGTAAACGTAACTGCTTTAGTCCACTAAAATGGAGATAAGTGAACTCCAGATTTGAGGATCACTGACTTCAATTTGACTCTGACTGACTCAAGTGTTCCAGGAGCACTTCTATTTTAGCTGGCCCAGCATGAAGCCAAACGTGCACAGCAGAGCTTAACCGGAGCAGTTTTTCCATTCTGCACCTGCAGTGCTCTTGTGCTTTATGCGCTGGCAGCTGCTGTTGAGCCCAAAACAGAAGAACATCCCAGCTGAAGTTAGGCTACTCCAGTAACTTAGCTCTGTCTGTACTGACAGTTTTTATGTGGGATCTGCTGCTGGAGAACTTAACAATGAGTCTATGGAGCTACTCCACCAGCACAGCTGTTCTGGGGAGCGATTCTGTACCAGTGTCACTCCTGTAGGAAGCTCAGCAGACTGGGTCTGTGGGATTTCCATAACTTCCAGAGACAGCTTTACTCACAATAACTGTAGCGTGTTGATAGGATAAAAACATACCTCCTTTAAAAGAAATGGGAGACATATCCTAGGTGGCAGTGGAAAACCTAAATCAAATATATGGCATTAATTAAAGTTAACGTTCAAAAAAGGATTAAATGTAATTGCTTTGAGATCACAGAATACGTACTTTGTGAT
Source organism: Coracias cyanogaster (assembly GCA_033124195.1). Lineage (NCBI taxonomy): Eukaryota > Metazoa > Chordata > Aves > Coraciiformes > Coraciidae > Coracias > Coracias cyanogaster. The sequence goes on along the minus strand of JAVSBS010024468.1, from coordinate 5,233 downwards.
TTGAAATTGTTTTCTCTGCAGACTGGATCATGACACTTCTGATACCAGACTTCCTTCTTTAGATCTACCAGAATCCTAAGGATTAAATAATTTAGTTTTCAGTAACAATATATAAATGAAGTACAGTACAGAAATGCATACAGTAGGAAACTGACGTTAAATGAACATGTTTTGTTTGTCCCCATCTATGGATATTGCTGTCACACTCTGACATTACATACTTTTTTTTTTTCAATAAACGTCAGGCTTCTTAAGGTAAAAAATACATTTAATCTAAGATTTAATATTCAAAAGTGAAAAATCAACTTCATTACATTAAGCTTGGAAGAACAAAATCATTAAAGAATAGTATATGGGCCCTAACTGTAAGATAAGATTTTGTTGCTGCTGCTGCTGTTGCAGATAATTTCATTATAAAAGCCAGATAAAATCACAATTTTCTGTCAACTGATTAGACAACCCAGCGTTTTTCAGCTGTGCTGTAGAAACACCAAGCTTCAAACAACTTACTTGAGAAGCAGCATGTTCATGTAGCATAGTGGCTGTGAGGCTTTTTTACACTCTTGTTTCTCAAAACCACATTCCTTTATCTTTCAGTTATTTTAAATGTATATAGAATTATTTTTAAGTTAAAATATTTCTACTAATGATATACTGCAATTCTAACATTGTCTAAAAAACCCTGACTTTTCAACACTTATTTTGCTAAAACTGAGAAGTCTGAATCCTTGTTAAGTCACTAGCAAAACTCATCTTGACTGAAGTGGTGGCAGCAGTTACCTTTGTCATTTTAACAACATAAGAATGTAATTTTAGATGCACTGTAAATTAATTTAAAAGTTGTCTATTTTCTTCATCTTATTTCTGATTGTTCAGCTTCCTCACTAACAAGCATCCAAGCACAGTACCGCTTAAGAGCTTTAAGATACTCTGACTTGTATGCTAGCATCTATATACTTTAGGCTCATATTTCAAATCACATGAAGATTACTTCATAGAAGTATTAGAAATACAAATTCAGTTATCACAAAGTAAGTTTACTGGGGTAAATTTGTTTTGTTTTAAAAAAAAAGCATTGCATCTCCACAAAGCAAGAGAGCAGAAATTGTAACAGGTGCTGATTCTATCTGTAAGAGTTTTTCAGCATTCTTATAGAATAACAGTTGAGCAGGAAAATAAATGAAGCTGTTTTAAAGTGAGCAGGGAATAGTTAAAGAACATACATTATGTTGTTACTTTTGTGAGCTCTTCCAATATTTTCACACCAACGGTAACCAAAAATATCATATACAAGTATTTCTTCCAGAGAGAAGTAATTCCATCGCCGTATCCCTGAAGGAAAAAAAAAAAAAGAATTTAAAATACTGCTGCAGAACACTCATCTGTAAGTAGTAAAGTGGTCTTTACCTCCTTGTATCCCATCTTTATTAACCAAAGAACGAACAAAGTAATCAATTTCTGGGTATGGTGAATCCTGATAACCTTCCATGGAATCTGTTAGAACAGAGGCCACATACATGTACCATTAGTAGTTTTGCCATTATAATATGTCATTGTAACACTATTGCACATTAGGTAGACCATAGATAGAAAATGTACATGAATCACAGCAAATCCTTAAATAACACCAGGGATGAATCCACTGTTACTTCCCCGTAGATCTTTAAACTGCTCCCCCTCCAGCCCCACGGCACAGAGGGAACTGGGACAAAGCACAGCAGCTAGGGGAGGGGAGATGGCACCATCCTTCAGTACCGCTGTGCTCTGCCGCCCGCAGAAAGCCCTCCTAGGGGTTGTCAGGTGTGTATTGTGTGTCACAATACATCTACATTTATGAGTACTTTTTCTCCTATACAGTAGGAAAGGCCTGAGATACCTCTTCTGGTAGTTTTACTGTTTAAAAACACAGACATTTTTCTCTCCGCCTCTGAAAAGCCAGATGACAGAACTTGTGTGTCGTCCCTCACTCTGAAGAAAATAGAGAACACAACAGAAAACGTGTGATTCTTGCAGCATAACATAGTATGGTGTAACATACCATAGTATGGCATAAAGTAACAGAGTCCTGGGCCACCGGCTCTAGATGGCCCTGCTAGAGCAAAGGGGTTAGACTAGATGACCTCTAGAGGTCCCTGCCCACCTCACCAGGCTGAGATTCTGTGTGCCACCTTTCGCTATCCTTCCAGCACCTTTCCATTTTGAGTTTTTTTTACTTTTTCATTTTGAGTTTCCTCTGACTCGAACCAGCAGAGGGCAGGGTTTGCTCCTCCAGAAGAGCAAAATTTGATTCCTGGCAAAATTCCCAGGACGCAGCCATTTAAAGATGGCTGGTCCACACTCTTACAGCAGTATTTGCTCTAGATGTAATATTTACGCATATATACCCTTTGAAAGGTTGCAATTGTTTTTTTCTCTCTCTACAATGAACTACTTTTCCTTGCTGTATCACTAGCGGGAAGCCAGATGATCACAGCAGAATTTCTCATCCATATTTATGACAGACTCAGCTACAGGGTTGCTGCCATCAGTTCAGGGTAATGAAGATTTCAGGGTATAAAAACTGAAGTCACAACAAATAAGTTTTTAATAAAAAATATTATACATATCAGACAGATGGATGTACCATTTTAACTTTTCTGCTGCAGTAATGATTAGGATCATCTTAAGGTACAATCGGTATAGGTTAAGATATATTAGAGATTTAGATTAGATACAGAAAACTTGATTATTGTATGTACCAATATCCAGCCTAAGGAGGTATCTGTACCAAATGGGAAATCTGGTACACAAGTAAACATGTACAAAAACCCTGTTTATTTTTTTACTATACTTTGGAAAAGATTTAGACTCTTCATATTTATTTGACTATAAATCTGTAATTTTTCTTTTCAGAGCTATACAGACTCCAGCAAAACTTAATGGTGTATATATAGAGAGAAGTGTATAGAGAAGGCACAACTCAGAAGCCATACCACACTTTCTGTGTTCTTTAAATTAAACTGTAACAGTGTTGATGGAGTAACTGCCCATTGATAGTAGTTACTCATAACTGCGGCAGGAGAGAACTAAAATATATATTTTAAAAATATTTTAAATTCCACTGGCATTAAACAATTACCTGACATTGCAGATCAAAGAGGAAAGAAAATATGCTTCTTCCAAGGAAACATTATCTTTGCAGTTAGGGACAAACTTATTATCCTCTGCTATCTTCAGAATCACAGTTTTTCCTGCTTTTGATGATTTATACATCCGGAAATTTCTATTCTTTGTATAAACTCCTACAGGGAAACCAATGTTTCTTAACATAATACTGGTTAGGACATAAGATACTTGGCACTTGTAAACTAAACAATTTCCCTCAAACCCAGCTATGGGTCTAAGGAATGGACAAAACTGTTGCTGACTTTGGCTCACACCCCATAGAAGAAATGCCACAAGCAAGATCATGCACACATGTACATTTTTATGTTACAGAAGAATTAAGACAAACACTCAACATCTCTCCATAGGCAGTTTAATGATTCTGACATTATAATTGCTAAAATTTTCCCTTCACTCTAAGAAATTGGTGCTTCCATGAGAATTGGTGAATTCCATGAGAATTGAACAGGAAGGAATGGGGATTCCTCAGAGAAGTCTGAGAAAAAAAGACGATAAAGTCCTCAAGTACATAACTCAGCTCCTGTACAAAAGCACACTAACCTACTTTCATTTCACAGAGATGGGGCAAAAAGCAGAGAACTTTCAAACTTTAGAGAAAGATATCAATATCCAAATACCAGAAGGTCATAGAAGACAAAGCAGATTTAACCCAAAGACTACCTCAAGGCATTTAATGATCAAACTCTCAAAGATCAAAGATAAAGAAAGTTTC
>JAVSBS010024467.1:23103-47283 GCA_033124195.1 Coracias cyanogaster | reverse complement strand
GGGACATCTGCAACTAGAGCAGGTTGCTCAGAGCCCCGGCCAACCTCACCTGGAATCCTTCCAGGGATGGGGCTTCTGCCACCTCTCTGGGCAACCTGCCCCAGGCTCTCACCACCCTCAGCATAAAAGATTTCTTCCTCCTATCTAATCTAAATCTCCCTCTTTTAGTTTAAAACCATCACCTCTTGTCCTGTCACAAAAGGCCCTGCTGAAAAGTCTGTCCCCATCTTTCTGACGGGGCCCTTGAAGTACTGAAAGGCCACAAGAAGTTCTCCCTGGAGCCTTCTCCTCTCCAGGCTCAACAACTCAGCCTGGCCTCACAGCAGAGGGTTTCCAGCCCCTTGATCATGTTTATGGCCTCCTCTGGCCCCGCTCCACCAGGTCCATGTCTCTCCTGTGCTGAGGACTCCAGAGCTGGTCCCAGCACTGCAGGAGCAGGGCTGGGGGGGTGGTCTCTCCAGATCAGAGTAGAGCAGCAGTATCACCCTCCTTGTGAGGAGGGAGTCTCCCTAAACTTGCAAGGCTTTAGGTATTACCAAGCCTGTGGAGATACCAGACTTTGAAGTACAGAAGGCATCTGGGACCAGACAGGCTCTACAAACCACGTTGTGACTTCTGCTATCCAGGGCCAGCTCTGCGGGTTAAAGCAGCAGAGCAGCATCACCGTTACACTGCAAAGATTCCCAGAAAGCAAGCACAAGCCAGGACTGGGCACAAAGCCCTTTATTGTTATCAGTGTTTTTCTAAAGGCAGTTGCCAGGAGTGACAAACCTCCGTTTTCTAGTAGCAAGTGTTAAAATCAGAACACCCAGACTTTTGTTGCTGAAGAGCAAGGGCTATGCCGCTGGGCGGCTCTTGGAGACACCCATTTCCCTACGACAACGGCGGAAAAAGGAACAGGCCATATTTTGTGCCTTTGGACGCGATCCATCGCAGTTGCTACACACAGCATTCCTTTACCATTTGGTAACTGAGAAACACTTATTAAAAAGAAAAAAAAAAAATTAAAAAAAATAACCAAACCAAAAAAAACTAACCCACAACCCAACCCCGCAGCGCTCGGGTTGGTAAGCGCTGGTCAGAGGAGGTCTGCTGTAATGAACGGATGTCAGAGAACCAGCAGCCCAAATGATACATGAAGTACTAGCTGTCAAAACAAGGGCTGCTACTTCACTTGACCAGAAGCAACCAGTTATACAAACACTCCTGCAGGTAGATACTTCTTGCTTGACCTCAGCTCTTGGAGATTCACAGATCAGGGCAACTTGCCCTCAACTCCAGTCGTACAAGGACGCGGGGCTCTGGGGCAAGCTCCCCCCCACCCCATATGGATTTTATGTCAACAGCTTTGCTTCTGCGGGGATTTCAGAAGAGCCGGAGACAGTCATGCTTCAGGAATCTCTGAAAGTTTAATTAAGCGACAGTGGCCTAAAAACCACAATATGGCTTTTATAGGCGCTAGGGCTGTAAAGTTCAAAAGGTAAACAGGTAAACTTCAAACAACAATTCCAGTTCTCCAGAAATAATCAGAGAAACAGAATGAGGATGATATACTGTGTGTTTAAACATCATCACTTGTATCTCACTTATCCTCCCCTTCTACTCTGCCCTGGTGACGCCACCTCTGGAGTACTGGGTCCAGTTCTGGGATTCCCAGTTCAAGAGAGACAAGGAACTTCTGGAGAGAGTCCAGAGGAGGCTACAAAGATGATGGGATTGGAGCATCTCTGTGCTGAGGAAAGGCTGAGAGCCCTGGGGCTGCTGAGCTGGAAAAGAGAAGATTCAGAGGGGATCTGATCAATGCTGATCAATAGCTAAAGGGTAGGTGTTAACAGGATGGGGCCAGACTTGTCAGTGGTGCCCAGTGACAGGACAAGGGGCAACGGGCACCAACTGGAACCCAGGAGGTTCCATCTAACCACGAGAAGAAACTTCTTTGCTGTGAGGGTGTGGGAGCCTTGCCCGGGCTGCCCAGAGAGGTTGTGGAGTCTCCTTCTCTGGAGAGATTCCAAACCCACCTGGACACGACCCTGGACACCCTGCTCTGGGTGACCCTGCTGGAGGAGGGGAGTTGGACAAGACGATCTCTTCCAACCCCTACCATCCTCTGATTCTGTGATCATTCAAATATTTCAATGCACTTCATAACAATCTACACACTTAACACAAATTAGGCGAATACCACCTACATGGGGTACGTGAATCATCCCCGGATTTAGGGATTGTGAAATCGAGGTGCAGAGAAGTAACTTGACCCAAGGCTGCAGAGCATGTGAGGTAGGACAGGGGTGAAAGTGAAGCACAGAGCCTGACCACAGGCTGGCTGTGCCTCACCTGAGCCACATTCCCGGGATCCACTGAGGGGTGATGTCCTCTACAGACACATCACATGCTCAACCCCAAAGGGGCTGGGAGAGAGGAGTTTAAAAGCAGAGATTAATAGAAGTCTTAAGAAGGCATGAGTTAAAATAGGGATATTTTACCTTCTAACTTCTTAGTGTGCAAGTTACAACAAAAAACTTCCTCTTCCAGTCACTTGCTGACGTGTAAGATTACACAATTTTCTCTCATCACCTCAAAGCCTGGCCCAGGATCCTCACTGCTTTTAACACGAAATGTAAATGAACGTCTAAGCTTTCAGCATCCGCGCAGTCACAGATATTAAAGAGGCTGAAATTAGGTCACTTTGGCCAACACTGAGTCGCTCCCAACAGAACATTCATTCTTCCAATCGGGGAGGAGAAACTTTTTTAGGTAGAGGCAAACTTGCGAACTGGATAACCCGGCAGTCATGTGTTTCATTATATCACTGCCCCAGATTCAAGCTGACTAGCACCAAAAGGTTTATATAAGCAGACTATTATGGTGGGCTTCCTGGAGCAATTGGAGTTTTGAACCGATGCCACGACGGGACAGATGGAGAACACAGAAAAGGAAGATATTTAGAAAACTTAATAACCCACCGGGCTAAATGTGCTGTTTGCTCACTGATTAAGGACCCGATACTGGGACGAGCAGAGTCAGGCAAGTAAATAAAGACTTGGAGCTCGAAGATAATTTGAGAATTGTTGGAAGAAACAGCTTTTGCTTGAATGTGACAAAGTTCTCTTTGCTGCCTGACGTGATCCTTTTCATACCAAAATTTCTTAGTGTCTTAATACATCCACAGCTGCAGAAAAAAATTCCACATCTACTGTTACAGTTCTTTTACTGAATAAGAACTAAATCTAGAAAGTGTTGCTTTTAACCTGGAGAGTTTGGTTCCGATTAAGGTGCTTTTTGGACAGAATTAAGAGTTAAAGGAGTAGATGAGAGGTGGGGAGGATCATCACGAACCTCCTGCTTCATCACTTAGAGTGTTTCCCTTTTTCTCCACGAAATATATGAACTATATTCATATTAATGAGACATCAAACAGATATATGTACACACAAAGAGTGACCTGAAATAATAAATAACTGAAATTGGATTTTTTCCCCCTCATCTGAGATTTTTACTCTATTATGAGATAGAGCAGTTAAATGAATAATAATAAAACAGCACCTGCAAGCTTTCACTTCATCACAACAAGACGTTTGTAGTAATTCCTATTTTCTAACTCCAAATATTTCTTGCAAAACAGACAGGGTGACTATTTGAAATGAGAATAATTTTTTTTAGAAGTTTTCCAATGAAAATTGATCATGTTTTCTGTGAACTAGAAAGTATTTCCTAATTAGCATGAGCCTTTGACTAACTCGCTCTACTACAGTAACTGTCGTCTTCTCCCAAGCTCACAGAAATTTCTTTGTAAAAAAAAAAGTATTGAGAATAAATAATTTTCTTTCAAGCACTGAAGTACTGAGTGACATTGAAATTCTGCAGCATTCTGGAAAACAGGATTTTAGGGCAGACAATATTTTTGATCTTCTTTTCATTTGTTAAAAAACCTGTAACATGGAGGTGACACAGGATGGAGTCAGCCTGAGCTGGGTTCAATTCTGCCGCTGTCAACAACGTGTCCCAGCGTTCAGAAGAAATCAGCTCGTGGTGAGAAAAGAGCAGGTTTAAAATAAACCCTGGCAAAACAGAAATAAGAAGAATGAAGTTAGCAGAACACTTCAACCCCGTGGATAGCCACACTTCTCACTCTGTCCCCTCTACTACCCCTGGTCAAATCAATTCTGGTTTTGTCCTCTTCATAGGAGCTTAAAGTTCAGTGTAAGGGCCATGGAATAAATTATTAGTGGTTAACTTCAGCTGAGGGAAGCGTGAGATGGTCACCAAAACAGCCATGATGATCCCAAATCCTGAAGGACATGAGTATTTTCTACCAATAAGTTAAAATGCATCTCTGTGGAACCTTCTGGAGGTCCATCGCAGACTGTGCAACAAACTTCCACAGAAACCAATTATCATAAACAGCATCATCTCCTGCTCCAAAGCCAGAGCACACTTCAACTTGTCTTCACTTATACCCACTGGGTTCATATTACTGCGAGTCTGCCAACTTGAAACACTTGAACGCACGACGAGTTCCCCCTGAGGAGGGAAAGAACAAACTACACACAACCGACAGACGTCACATCCCTTAATCCAGTGCAGGGAAGAGTTCAGACACTGTCAATGTGCATAGAAACTTCAGAAACTGCACAGGACAGCATCCAAACGCTTTCCAACTCGAAAAAACTCATGTTTGCTTGAGGTCCCCTCCGTTCCCTTCTCTGTTGCTTACCTCAGCTGTTAGACCCTTGCCTCCTCGCAGCAATAATCTGACTTAGCAATCAAAATTGGACAATATTCATCCTTTACACCAAACCTGAAGTTCTTCACTCAGAGTATCCTGTGATGGAGAACACAGCAAACCATCATCGTCAAGATAATGGCAACTGATGTATCATTTTAAAGATCATAGAATCACAGAATACCTGGTTGGAAGGGACCTCAAGGATCATCTGCTTCAACCTTTCTTGGGAGAAGCACTGTCTAGATAAGTGGCCCAGCACCCTGTCCAGCTAAATCTTCAAAGTGTCCAAAATGGGGAACTCCACCACTTCCCTGGGGAGAATATGCCAATGGCTGATTGTCCCTGTTATGAAAAATTTTCCTCATCTAATTGAAATCTCCTCAGGAGTAACTTGTACCCACTACTCCTCATCTTTTCCATGGGACTCTGTGTAAAAAGGGAATCTCCATTTTCTTTGTAGCCACCCTTTAAATTCCAGAATCATAGAATGGCAGGGGCTGAAAGGGACCTCTGGAGATCATCCCATCCAACCCTCCTGATAAATCAGAGTCACCCAGAGCAGGGGGCCCAGGCTCATGTCCAGGTAGATTTGGAATCTCTCCAGAGAAGGAGACTCCACAACCTCTCTGGGCAGCCTGGGACAGGCTCCTCACACCCTCACAGCAAAGAAGTTTCTCCTCCTGCTCAGATGGAACCTCCTGGGTTCCAGTTTGTGCCCGTTGCCCCTTGTCCTGTCACTGGGCACCAATGGCAAGAGTCTGACCCCATCCTCTTGACCCCTGCCTTTTAGACCTTGATAGTCACTGATCAGATTCCCCCTGAGTCTTCTCCAGCTCAGCAGCCCCAGGGCTCTCAGCCTTTCCTCGAGAACAGAGATGTTCCAGTTCCCTCAGCACCTTTATAGCCCTAAATGATGATGCTAAAGCAAACAGAGCATGGAAGGTATCTACTAACCCTTTGCAGGATCATCTTCTACCATCATACACTTCCCTCTTTCCTTAACTGAGGGACACATGCAGTTATTAGCAGATGGTTGAATTAGCGACATCAGTCAGCAGGTCACATTTCCCCATATATATATACACACACACACACAGAGTAACACCAAAATTATTCAAAGGAAACACACTGGGATTGATGACAGGTTGCAGAGTAAGGCTGTAGATGTAGGGAAAACAGAAGACAATGGATTGCTTGACCTTGTCTTATTATGTTGATAAAATTCAAATGAGCCCAAATTAACTTCAAATTACTAAACTATTCAAACACGCCAGGCAGCTGAAGTGAGGTCAGAGAGAGGAGGGGGTACCTCACCCACTCTTCTCAAGGTTACCCTGATGGGCAAGTTTACCCTGAAGTCACACTCCAGCACTAGGCATTTCTCCTGACAGGAGAGGAAAAAAAAGCAAATGCTCACAGCTGAAGAAAGAACAATTCCATCGAGAAGTCAAGATCCTGGACTGGAAGTGGAAAAGCTTGTTTCTTGGGTTTTAAGCACTTTCCCAGGCTGAATCATTTATTTTGCTCCAGCTTAGAATCACAGTATCGCTTCGGTTGGAAGAGATATTCAAGATTAAGTCCAACCGTTCACCCACCACAGCCAAGTCCACCAATAAACCATGTCCCTCAACACCACATCTACTCATCTTTTAAATACTCCCAGGGATGGGGACTCAAACGCTTCCCTGGGCAAATTCTGGTTTGCTTAACCCATCTAAACCAACCAGCAGTTTCATGATCAGTCTGATGAGCCAAAATCAGGAGATACCCTCAGAGAAAGGTTAGAGACCCTTTAATAACTACAAGTCAGAAATAAAAAAAAGACGGTGCTATGAAGATCCAGTCCTCCTGCAGAATCTATCCAATCCTTCTGCTAAAATATATTATATTCTCTGATTTCTAAAAGAGAACTCATTTCCCCATATATATATATTTTTTTTATATATATATACACACACACAAGTTTTCCTCTCATTGCCACAACAATATTATTCTCCAAGGTGCCATCTCACACTACCCTTACTCCTCATGCACAGAGGAACGAGCTCCTTTATGCAAAGGCCCATCACCTCGGCCCTATGCTGCACCAACAGAAGGAAAGGACACACAGCCTACTCTTGCACCAGGACAGTGCAGAATCCTGTACCTGGGGAGGAATAACCTCATGTATCAGTACAGGTGTGGGGCTGACCTGCTGCAAAGCAGCTCTGAAGAGAAGGACCCGGGAGCCTTGATGGAAACCAAGTTAACCATGAGCCAGCAATGTGCCCTTGTGGCCAAGAAGGATGGTCTCCTGGGGTGCACTAGGAAGAGTGTGACCAGTTGGTCGAGGGAGGTTCTCCTCTCCTTCTACTCTGCCCTAGTGAGGCCATCTTTGGAGCACTGTGTCCAGTTCTGAGCTCCCCAGGACAAGAGAGACAAGGAACTACTGGAGAGAGTCCAGAGGAGGCTACAAAGATGCTGAGAGGACTGGAGCATCTCTGTGCCCAGGAAAGGCTGAGAGCCCTGGGGCTGCTGAGCTGGAGAAGAGAAGCCTGAGAGGGAATCTGATCAATGCTGATCAATAACTAAAGGGCAGGGGCAAGAGGATGGGACCAGACTCTTGTCAGTGGTGCCCAGCGACAGGACAAGGGGCAACGGGCACCAACTGGAACCCAGGAGGTTCCATCTGAACAGGAGGAGAAATTGTTTTGGTGTGAGGGTGGAAGAACAGGGCCCAGGCAGGTTGTGGAGTCTCCTTCTCTGGAGAGACTCCAAGCGCACCTGGACAGGATCCTGGGCCCCCTGCTGTGGGTGACCTGCTAGGGCAGGGGGGTTGGATGAGATGATCTCCAGAGATCTCTTCCAACCCCTGCCATTCTGTGATCCTGTGTTTTATTTCCTGCTTTTGGACAAATCTGTGTAATGAAATGATTGTACATTTGTTAATATACTTTCCTGGACACAGCAGCAACACCGGCTGCTTCAGGAAAAAGCAGGGGTTTGGCTGAGGCAGACAGAAGCCAGGTCCTGAACAGAACAAAAGCCACCAGCAGAGCACAGACAGGCCCGAGTCACCGTTCAGGGTGTTTGGTTTAAAGAGGGAAAGAAGCACTGGGGAAGGTGGCAGAGAGGAAGAGGAAGAAAAGCTGGAACAGCCATGGAGCTGGGAGGTGTGGGAGACAAGCCTCAAGACAGGGAAAAACTGCTCTGGATGATCACTGGAGCTCTGGTTCAGTGCTGAGGAAGAGGAAAACACCCAAATGTTCCTTGGGTGAACCAAGGACCAGGTTTCCCAGGCTGCCCACAGGGCAGGACTTCAACCACCCTTGTGGGAGCCATGACTCACCTTAGGGCAGCAGACAAGCCATAGAGGCGAGTCAGGGCAGATACCTAAAACCACAGACTTGTCACAGCCCCAGGCACGTCGGTCTGCCGACCATCACTGCAGACCTGTGACTACAACCCTGGGCGTGAAGATTTTTATCAGGTTGCATTCCAGGTTGAGGTTTTGGAAGCCACAGCACTAACAAATGGCACTCATGCAAAGCACAAGGCATGGAGGGCCATGCCTTTCCTTGCAGAACCGGTATCTGTTTGATGACACTGACTTATATTTATCTCAATAAGACTAATTCTCCCTGTCGAGATCACTTCCCCTCCTAAGCAAACGGAGGGGAGGAGAACGTTTACTACCCAGAGTGCTTCTTGTCGCCATTGAGAAGATGCAGCGCACACCAGCAGCCATCAGAGTCTCATGGAACCGCTGCAGGATACAAAGACGGGTCTCACATCCTTGCTGACAGCTTTAGCACAAAGCCACCCAATGTCTGCCGGGGCTTCCTCGGAAATTCCGTTTTGTTCTAGTGACTCAGCGCCCTGGAATCTATCAGGTTTATTCATAGCTTGTCTGATAAGAGTCTTTGGATTAGACACAAACTTCTGCTTTTTAGAAAAATAATAATAAGTCTACGGCTTATTATTACATGGAGAATACAAAATTCCTCGTCTCTTTTCCAGTGTTATAAATACAGAGAACTGAAGTGAAAGGACAAGCCCTCAGGAACCTGATGGTTCTAGTAAGTAGGACTCTAAGAACATTCGAGAGGAGAAAAAACAGGTGCTGTACCATGGCCAAAAGTGATAGCTGAAAGGAAAGAGGCCAGAAAAGTAGTGAAGATGGTCAAAGACACGGAGCATCCTCTGTAACAGGGGCAGTTGAATTAGATTACGCTATTCTAGTCCGGAAAAGAGACCTCTGCCAAGGGACGCGGTAGGGATCTCCAGAACCCAAACCAGCGTGGAACTGGCAAACACACAAACAACAATACCCTCAAGAGGAGCTTATTACAGTCCACTTGGCAGCAGGTTCAGTTACCAGGAGGAGGTGGTTCATCGCACAAAGTTCTAGACTAACTTTGAACCGCACGGTAGCAGGACAGAGGCCAAAAGCACACGTGGGTTCAAATAAGAGCTAAATACACTGACGGGAGATAAAGGCCATTTCCACTGGCCACTGCTGGAGACAGGACAGACCTCTGGCCTCCCGCTGCTTTGTGTGCCACCTTCGGAGTTTTTAAACAAGGAGGCAAGAGTCTACGATGTCTTCTGAGAAGAACAGGAATTGATCTCCTTGGGAGGACTGCAGGCAGGAGGTACAGGGAGCACGAACCCTCCTTGCAACACCAAACTAACTGCTCTTGCTTCATCGCAGTTGTGAGCAGACAAAGACCACACGAGCACATACAAAGCTAAGCCTGGTGCTTGCACAGGAAGCATCAGACCTGCTCTCACCGTCATACCAATGATGCCACATCCCCTCATAGGAAGGGACCTGCAACACAACCTCCCGCAGTATTTCGCTTTGCTGCCAAGCCAGGAAGCCTGAGGTGATGCCTGAAGATGAGTCTCCTGAAAACATTTTTACATTCCAGCCGCAGCTTGGTTATTTAGTGATTTAGCACCACAGAGACAGTTTTGCATAAGAATGACTTGTTTGGGACTCCCTGGAAACAGGTTATTTTCCCATTCTGTTCCAGGGCAATCGCAGACACGCCGTGTTGCCAGGATCTCTCCTGTTCCAGCTCTCTGCCAAGAACAGCCCTTTACTCAGCTATCTCCTACTGACCTAAATCCATACACGCAGTCTTCTCGCTCTGTTCGCAGTCTTCTGCCCTACAACTGCGCTCCAAAACCAAAATCCTCGTCTCCTCTATTCATTCCTCCAGCCATCAGGCCCACAAGCGCGTAACCGCTTCTGAAGGTCAACGCTGAGCCTGCTACACACAACATCAGCTGTAATAAATGTTCTGCAGGCCAAATTATGCCCTCGGGGAAACCTCTGCAGCCCCGTGGCCTTCTGCGGATCACACAGCTGTCAGGCTGCAACTTACTACATTCTACTTCAAGATATGCAAGGAGAAAGAGAATTCAATGGTATCGACTGATTTTAGCTACTGAAGTCAGCAGATCTGGCTCTAAACACACATTGGGATTGGATCTGTCGATGAAGACCATGGCACGATGGCACCGCTGGTCAATAACGGCACCATTTGTTCTTCACACGACCTTTCTGCCACTTCCAGTTTTATTATTCACCATCGCGTTTGCTGCGGGAGTCAAACGAGTCGGCACCAGCCGAGAAGAAAGTCCCCGCTGCATTCAGCCCGTTACGGAAGTAGGGTAAAAAGCCTGTCCTGAATCCAGAAGTATAACAAACGGAATCAACGCTGCGATAGGTAGGAAGAGAACATCCGAGCCAAGGACATCCTGCATGTCCCGCTGCGCTGGGCAGACGCTGAAGTTAGGAAGCCACAAATGAGTAAGTCTCTTCTTACAGAGCCACGGGAATTCGCTGCCCTGCTCCCAGGACGTATTTAAACCAACCCATCCCAGAGTGTGTTATTTTGTCCTTGTCTTTCGTTAACGAACACCCTCCGTTTTAAAGTTAATCAGCTTGCGGTATCCTTTGGGGAGGCACGTGCTGGGACTGTTACAATAACCGGAAGGGTGCAGAGGTCTCAGCCCAGAGGGGCAGCTCCCACCTTCACCCGTGCCTGCTTTTTACACCCAGAAGTAGCGTCCTCCTACTCACAGTAGGCAGTCAACTACTTCAGTCACTGCACCGGGCGGGCCAAGACATTCTAATTAACCAGTACTTACCCACTAGCTAAAGTTCCTCACAGTAGCAAGTTTAAAACTATTTGCAGACAACTCATAAAGCACGGGCTCGTTATGACAGCCCATTAACATGCGTGCAAGATATTTTAATGTGTAAAAATTCCCCATGAAAGAACAATTTTCTCCTCCACTTCCAGAGAAAACCTGCCGTCCTTACCATGAACTAGATGGCACTTCCCAGCTCTTTTCTCTTACCATTCCCAGCCTGCAAGTTGAGCCAAGCCTCATTTGCCCGATTTCACAGCACGCCTTTACGAGTAACCCCTACATGTGCCACAGCAGGTCCCTCATCCACCCTCCTCGCTGAGTTTCACGCCTCCAACAAGGCTGGAATAGAGGTGAACCTTTGCTCTCCTGACCCTAGAGCCTCCTCTGCTCTGCAGCGCAGGAAGCTGCACATGACACATCGCTAAATTATGTGGCAACACCTTTCATGTTGGTTCCTCACAGCCTTGAGCAAGTACAAGACTCAACTGCATCAGTTCTCCGCTCTGCTGGAACGTGCACGCAGCTGGAAGTGGGATACCAATAAAATTTACCACTTCAGATCAAAGGAGCTGGAACACACTTCTCTCAAAACAAGAATTAAGCAAAAGAAGCTTGTATTTCTAGGACAGCACTGTCCAAGCACGCAGCTTGATGTTGCTCCCCAGGGAAGTCAACTTAAAGCCAACATCAGGCGCTGCAGAAAATCTTAATCTTGAAATATTAAGGTACTTACTGTACAAGGTGATAGACTGGAAAAGCAGAATCTGCCTCTCTTCTGTAACCGACTCGCTACTCATTTGTCTGGAGCCTGTTAAGAGAGAAAAAAAAAAGTTGTAAATATAGACAAAGTGACAAAAAACTTTAAAAAAAAAAAAAAATCAGTATTTAGGCCAGCTAAGCAATTCAAGACAGGCCCAGACAGCCCCTCTCCCCAACGCTCAGGTCAAGAGCCAACAGCTTGCAAAGCTCACAGCAAGGTCTCTCAAGCAAACGCTGTGATGTTTGAAAACGACGGCACCAACTGCCTCTGAAAGTTCTCAAGAAGGTCCAATCTGCTTCAACCCAAGTGTAAAGCAAGATATTTGAATGAGAGAGTAGCACCAAGAGCTACACAAACCCCGTTACTAGAGAAACCCCAGCTCTTTGTGACACGTCCTGCTCGCCAACACACCATGGCACACGTGGTCAAGAACATGATGCAGGGAAAGAAATTCTTCTTCCCTAGCCACAAAAAACTGCTTCACCCTGACACAGTCCTGAAGGGAAGGGGTGTGATCCAGCACGCACCAAAGAAGTTCCTTTAATACATTTGTTGTTTCAACACACTTTATCCCCTTAATAAGGGGCCACTGCTGCTTAAACCCATTTTGATTAAGCGAAAGCTTACCCACAGAACTGCGCCGGGACGCGGACAAAAGGAAAAGCCGTTGCTAGACATACATGTTAGCATACATCACACACAGACCAACTATGCTTCAGGGAGACATTAAATCCCCGCTCAATTAATAGAGATGCCTCTTAAGATGAGCGTTAAATAATTCCCTATGATGCAGCAAGACAACCGGCTACTTCAATAAATTGGAATGGAAATAACTCCACAACTCCCTACCAACAAAATCCCCATCAAATCCGGCCCGTCAAACAACAAGAGGTCAGTAAGGAGGGGTCGGGGGCAGGAATGTTCCTTCTGCAGGGCTATGGGATGTGTCTATTAAAGACTCCTCATCAGGAAATTAAATGAAATGGATGCCTTTCATGTTTGTCAATAACAGAGCTAATGGTTTTTATGTAAATGCCATTACTTTCATCCAGATCTGCGAGAGGCTCCAGCCATACAGCCCCAGCTCCCCCTGCCAGCGACTCTCCTTCAGGCAGCCAATCTAAATGCAAATTATAATCAAACGACAAAAGCAAGAGTTTTCCGGATGGTACCGAAAACGTTAAAGTAGGGACAAAGCGTATTTGAGGGCAACTCTCCTCTTCTGGAAAGACCTGCTGGTCTCACGTTGCGTTTCCATCCTGAGAACATATAAGAATTAAATTATAACCTAATTCTCATGTATAGTTGTATTTATCTATACAGCACCGAAGTATCATCTTCTCCTGTTCCATCACCCTCGGCGTTAAAACAAGGAGGAGAACGTTCTTCTACCAAGCCAACGAGAGGTCACCTTGGAGCTGGTTCACCCACACTGGGAACATCCCATCCGCACGGTTACTCAATCACAGCAACGCTAAAGCCCCGGTTGGACTTGGCAGAACAAACCGCACTTCCATATTGTCAGGGGGAATCTTCTCCATGGAGTAGAGCTGTTGAAGTCCGAGGAAGGCAGTGTTATCACAGGGTGGTTGTTAGGAGGCACGTAGAAAATCGTTGTCGGCACAAGGAGCAACCTTCTTGCAGCACAACAGCTTCTTTGAAGAACACTTAAATCCCGACCCCTGCGTGGAGCACACATTAAGGCAGGCGCTTTGTGGGCACTGATTAAACCGAGGTACTAATGGCAAGTCTGAAAATAACTACTCTTAGAAAGTGTGCTGTTTAGTACGAAAGCACAGAGGAGAAACTCACCATTAAAGCAAAGCCCAAAAACCTGCCAACCTGACCATGTCTGCCAGCGAGTCTCGGAGGGGACTTGCTCTAAACCACCAGAAGCAGCTCAACACCCAAACGACCATTCCCGAGAGGGCCCCACGTCCTCGGAGGGATGCCGCTAATTAACGATACAGCGATACACACCCTCGTTCCACGGGTGAAGAGCTCAGCTCTCGGGAAGTTTTGCAGGCTCCTACTACAGGCAGAACCTCGCTAATTAACATTAATAACCAAAGAGACCACGTCTGCAAAGGGCTGGGTTTTGTGAATTAGCCAGCGAGCAAAGCTGGGAAGCCAGAGAGACGACGGGGCCCAGCAGGCGCCTGGCTCGTCTCTTTGGATATCTATAATTAAATAATTAATCATCGTGCCTCGATGTCGGCGAGTGAATGCGCAGCCTGTAAATAAAGCACCTCTTATTATGCAAGGCGCTGCTAACTCTGATTAGTAGAGTTTGAGTAAGCCGTCGAAGGAGGTTGTTAAATTCAAAACCACAACCTTGACTACCTGCTCTCGGGGCCGGCGTTTCAGAGAGCCCATCGACTTCGTTTTCAGCTGCTCTGACATACTTCACGGTTAAACAATTACAGATCTATTGGGTTTTACACCAAAATGCTGGTTTTCAACCCTCAATTGTAACTCGGCCTTGCAGAGGCTCCTTCCTCCTCCTGTTTCATCATAGTAAAAAAGCCTTGGTGTGTAGCTACGCAGCGTCATGAAGTTGGGAAAAGACCTCTAAGATCATCGAGGCAACCCAACACTACCATGACCACTAGAGCACGTCCCAAAGTGCCATATCTACACTGGTGGGCCTCCTCTAGCAAAAGGAGACTGGGGCCCCAACGTAGAGCTTGGCATCACGCCCAACACACAAGGCATCAACCTGTGAGAGGTGAAAAAAGAACGAAACTCTTCACCCAGGAAGTAAGTGCCAGGGATACAAAGCGATTTTCTCAGGAGACCTTCCTGCAGACTTTCAGGACTTCAAGGCGCCTAGCTGAAAGATGGGGAGAGAATTTTAGCAGGGCCTGTTGGGACAGGACAAGGGGGGATGGTTTGGAAATGGAAAAGGGAGGTTGACACTAGATTAAGGATGAAATTGTTGCTGCTGAGGGTGGTGAGAGCCTGGCGCAGGTTGCCCAGAGAGGTGGTGGCTGCCCCATCCCTGGAAGGGTTCCAGGTGAGGTTGGCCAGGGCTCTGAGCAACCTGCTCAGGCTCTGAACCTACTGTAGTTGCAGATGTCCCTGCTCACTGCAGGGGGTTGGATGAGATGACCTTTAAAGGTCTTTTCCCACCCACACCAGTGCATGACTCTATGACCACATTATGTTTTCACTTTGATTTACTCAACATCGTTGTTCTCCTCCATAGCTCTCATCAGGGCCCGAAAATGGGTAGTAGATGTCTCCTTGGAGGGTGCTGTGGTTGACCTCACCCCACTCCTTATAGACACAGGGAGTTTTCCCTCTGAGCCCAGGGACTTGTCGTGCTGGAGAGGTGGCACTAGGTGGTGCTACCTCATTGCAGCTTGTCTCCTGCAGACCAGGGATATGGGAAATCTTGGCAAACCCGCTTTAGGGACCGTTTGAAGCTTTATGTGAGTGATTTGGGAGCGGATGAGCTGTAACCAAGCCCTTTACTGTGCTTGAGGTGGGATTTCAGTGCCCTGGGACAGCCCGGGAAGACACCTCGGCTTGCAGGTGTATTTGAGTTGAGTTGCACTCCCCTGGTGAAGCCCCTTGGTTGGAGCAGAGTGCTTTGGGAGATCTCGCCTGTGCAGCTGAATTTGCCATAGCCCTCGTGGAAAGCAGACAGTGACCTCTTTTGTCTCATTTCTTACCTTCCCTCTCAATGGCAGCTCAGCAGTACCATGAAGCAGGTTCGACGAAGGCTAGCGTCCTGCAAGACCGTGCCCCAAGGAGCGGGTCCCCCCGAACTCCCCGGTGGCATCTGGAGGCGGGAGGTGAGCGAGAGTGGCCTGGGGAGGGTGAGAGGAATTGCAGGCTATGGAAGGTCTGACTCTAATTGGCAAATCCAAAGTGTAGTTCAGTGAGTTTCTCCAACAGAAGTGAAGCAAACTTGGGCTTCCATTTGATGGATTTCTTTGGCCCGAGGTCTCTGTCCCTCCATTATTGCTGCCTTTCAGAGAAGGCAGCAGGATAAAGGAGGGGAAAACCTCCCTGCTTTCAAACTGGGAAACAAGAATTGAAAAGAAGATGATTTTTTTTTTTAGTCTGAGATTGTGATCTGGGAGGTGTGTGATGATCAGCCTTCCCCTTAGGTGCCTTTATTCTTTGGACAAACCTCAACAACTCCTTCCCTTGCATCAACCCCTTGTTTTGCGTGGGTAGCAAAGCTCTGGAGGGTTTTCCTTACCCAGGGCTGGCTCCTGGTTGAGAATGGTTGGCACACATCTGCATTCCTTGAAGCATCACACAGGAGCCACGTAAGGAGCTGGGTCCTGAGCGCCTCACCTTTTTGTCCTGTTGAATTTCATCTTGCTTTCATCGCTCTGGTTCTCAAGAGCAGCTTTGTCCTGCAGCCCTTATCCTGCTTTCTATGCCAACTGACGTACTTTGGAGAACACCAGCAGCAACCCAACCTGGTATTTTGTCTTATTGCCTCCCCCAGAGCCAGTTTCCTGCTCATCTTGCAATTCTTCCTTCCCATCTCTTTCCTGGGTTCAGCAAAGGTGAAGTAGATCTTGGCTGGCTGTTATCTAGAACATACCTTTTATATAAGGGCTGCTTCAGCTCTTCCTCCTCTGTGTACTGCTGGATTTAAGTTCAAGGAAGTCAGATTTGAGAAGAAGAGTTACAGAAACAGTGTAATTATGGGCTTGGGAACCTCGTTATCTCTTTCCTGTGCTTGGGTTTAAGTCCTCAATGCCCAGCAGGATGGAGTGATTCATTACTTGGCTATTAGCAGCCTCTCGTGAATAATGCGGCTGCTGCCCCTGCGAGCCAGAGGGTTGCAGGCAACAGCAAGCGGGGTGTGTGGGAGTCCCGTGGAGTCATCCACAGCACCCAGAAACAAGGCTGGGAGGGATAGGGGCCATCCTCCCACCAGAGCCTTACGGGTCATCCATGTTCTGCATGGGATGGAGGGGTTTCACAGCTTCCCTCCGGGATGAGTATACAGATTCATTGCATTACTCTGTTCTGTCACTCCACGCATTTTTAGCCTGTTCTCAAATACTTCTGCAGCTTGGCGGGGTGGGGAGATGTCATCAAGGAGCTTCTTTCTTCCATCATCTGGATAATGAAATTATCCAAGAGAGCCCACCTAGTTCTTAGCCTGTTTTCGTGCTGAGGCTGGATCTGTGCAGTGGTTTTGATCAGCATTGCCTGTGATAATTTCATCTAACAGGTATTTATTTGCAACAGTGTGGAATGAGGCCCTGCCAAAAGCGAAGCCAAACCTCGAGGTATCTTCTCCTGTGCTTTGCCTGAGGCCTTCTCCATTTCTTGCAGGAGAAATTCAGAACAGCCAGACTTGACTCACTCTTGACAAATTTATACCAGTCGATGCTTATCTTGTTTGGCAGCTCACAGGCAGTTTGCGAGGTGATTTCCTCGTGTTTTTCCAAAAGTCAGGCAGTTAAACAACTCTTGAGGCTCGCCTCTTCTCTTTAGGGTGTCCCTTTCACCTCCTTTATGTAGAGACAGATGCTTCTAGTGCCCCTTTCTGATAATCTGGATCTCCACAGATTGCTGGGGGTGGCTTGTCTGCCATTCCTGGCAGGAGCCCAGGGCAGGTCCTGCCTCCTTAAAAACCTCAGCTCTGGGAATAATCTGACTTTTTCTTCCTAATAATCATCCAAGGTTTTCTTACTGCTCCTATTAGCTCAGAGCATCATGAACATCAATGCCCTGAAGCATAAAGTTCTTGGTGTCCTTGAATAGCGAGTCCTTCAGTCTCTCCTCCTAAAGCCTGACTCGTTACCTTCATCTCACTTGTTTTACTTGGAGCTTTGACCTTTCTGGCACTCACTCTGTTTTTTTGTCCCCACGTGCTCATGTTGTCTCCTATGTGATCCCTTCGCTAAGGTGACCCGTGCTCCACTTCCTCCACGCTCACGGGTGCAGGCAGAGCTTGGGGCTTTACCAGGGTTGGCTCACACTGCGCTGCTCCTCTTCTCTCTAAAGAGTTTCATTCCCTGCAACCAATAATCCATGCTCCTAAAATTTTTGCTCTTCCTCCCTCCCAGAGATTTTTCAGGTCAAAAACCACCCAAAGAGTTTCTTCCCTGCTTTCCCAAGCAGGGAAATTGCATGGAAATGACCTCTCCAGTGGCTCAGATGATCCCATTCACCAAGTCCTCAACCAGGCTGTAGTGAACTGTAGGTGTCCAGCATGACAGCACCCAAGTTCTTTTCCCCAACTGATCATTTCCCAAGGTTGGTGGGTTTTTTCCCCCACAGTTTCATTTCCTTCCACCTTCAGACTGTCCATATGAAGCAATAACCATTCTTCGCTACTCCATTGTCCTCACCGAAGCCACTCTCCAGCACTGTGTTTATCGTAACGGGGTTGATAGAGCAATGCCAGAGCCTATCAGATAATTTCACACTCACACTAACTCCGGGCTATCCTCCATCCTTCTGCCATCTCGAGGGATCCCTGACATGAGTTGCCTTCCTCCTGGTGATCCATCCTCTCCCCCTCAGCAGTCCTGCTCCTCCATGCTGAAGGGACAGTGAGGCAGGGGGAAAAAAAAGAAAAAATCCTGGCTCCAAGTTTGCTTCTGGCATTTGGATTTTGTGGTTGGTAGGAAACAATCTGCTGCCTCTCAAAATATTGTTAATTGCCACTGGGGAGCCTGCCCACTTACCATCTGAAGGAGGACGATCCGTACTTGAAGTGTCACTCCAGAGATCCCACCGCCCCCCAGGCTCCTTGCAGTCACAAAACAGCACCTGGAGAGGTCTTCTCCTTGTCTTCCCTTCACCCCCTGCACGTCTGTCCCTGTGTTTCTGCGGTCGGTGGGAACACAAGTCACGAGCTGCACTGCTAAATTCTGAGTTTCTGGCTCTCGTGCCCTGCGGCGCTGCTTGAACATGTTGTGCTGCTGCTTGCCAGATCTCAACTGACTCTGCAGAACAAGCGCCCTCGAGTTAAATCTGCTTCTTACTTGAGGATATAGAAAGACTGAGAGAATTGGGGTTCAGCCTGCAGAAGAGAAGGCTCCAGGGAGACCTTCTTGTGGCCTTTCAGGACTTCAGGGGGCTTCTCAGAAAGCTGGGGAGAGACTTTTGAGCAGGGCTTGTTGGGACAGGACAAGGGGGGATGGCTTGAAACTAAAAGAGGGAGATTTAGATGAGAGAGGGAGAAATTTTTGCTGCTGAGGGTGGTGAGAGCCTGGCCCAGGTTGCTCAGAGAGGTGGTGGATGCCCTGTCCCTGGAAGGATTCCAGGTGAGGTTGGCCGGGGCTCTGAGCAACCTGGTCTAGTTGCAGAAGTCCCTGCTCCCTGCAGGGGAGTTGGACTAGATGACCTTGAAAGGTCACTTCCGACGAAACCAGTCTGTGTTTCTATGCTAAATTTGCCCCCAGCAGCAAATCAGCCCCGTTTGAGTTCCATATTTACACCCTTCTCCTCCAGGAACCAGAGTCCTGCCAAACAGATACAGTGCCCACAGAAGAAGAGAGCGAGGAACTGCTCCTTGCAGGACATCACGATCTTCCAGCTGAGCTGCAAGACCAGGAGACAGCCTTACCTCAGCCTGAGCTGGATGATGACTTCTACATTAAAATCGAATTTGAAAAAGTAAGAGTCCTACAGGGCTGGGGCCTGTTGGTCTTAAGGAGTTTGAACCATTGGGATTTGGGTTTAGTTAGAATCATGGAATCATTTTGGTTGGAAGAGACCTTGAAGGTCATCAAGTCCAACTATTAACACAGCACTGCCAGGTCACCACTAAACCATGTCCCTCAGCACTGCATCTACTATGTCCAGCACCACATCCACGCTTCAGCAGAGGCAGCAAGGCTGCTGTTGTAGGAGAGTTGCTCCCTCAGACCCAGTTAACTCTTAAGCCTACTGTTGTCAAAGCAGACTCGAGAGCAGTGTTGAGGTTGGCGGCTTCTGTTTCCAGTTGTGGCTTCCAAAGGGGTTTTTTTTGTGCCTGCCTCATGATGCCAGTTGGCTGGTGCTCTGAACATCTGAACCTGAGCGTGTGCAATTGCGTCGTATGCTTAACCGAGCTCCAGGCCGCAGCCGGCAGGCCCTGCTGCTGCCTCTGGCCTGGCTGCCCTTCTTGGAGCATCAAACCAGCCAGAAACCTCCTAGAAAAGAGGAAAACCACAAAAAAAACCAGTTTGCATCCACCCACTGGGACTATTCCTGTGCCTCTGCAGGTGAAACCTCCCTTGGAGGCAGCGGGAATCTGCTGGTGAGGACGGAGCTGATGTGTTTATTGATTCCTCTTTTGTTTTCAGGCAGTTTCTGAGGTGTGGAAATATCTTGCCCTGATTACCTCGAGTAATTAGCAAATACTTGATGGCTGTAGCAGCCTGTGCCCAACCTTCAGCCCATGATTAGTCCAGCCAGGAGCAGAAATACTGGCTCCACAAAGGTTGAGCAGAGGGAAGGAGGCGGACGTTGATGCTGAGGTTTTGGCTGTTGAATTCCCCAGATGCTTTTGGTGTGTTTTGGTTTTTTTAATTGTTATTTTTCTGGCACTTCCCCAAACTTGGAAGGGAAGGCTGGGGAGGGAAGGTGTGAATCCATAATAAACCAAACTAGAAGCCTCCTCTAAGGGTACCTTTAGAAGTGTTTTGACAACACTTTGGTGCTCAGGGTCCTGTGTGGAGATGTTGCACGTCTCTCCTGTCTAGAGCCAGCTTATATCCAAAAAAACCCCTGCACCCCAAAACCAGCACACCTCATAGGTGGGTTACCCCATAGAGGACTGTAGGGATCATGTGTAGAGGACACACCTGCAGCAAGGAGTATTTTGATGAGAAACTTGCCCATGGAGATGCTGATGCTGCTCTCATGTTCTCTTCCAGTTCTGTGATGGATCAGTGAAGGACTTGAGCTCACCTGAGCCTCCCCAGAGGCCGCACGCCCATTACCCCGCTCCCCTAGTACTCTGGGCTGGTGTAGACCAAGAGGAAAACAAGAAGCAGGTTGGTTGAGCTACATCCTCATTGTTTTGTCTCCATTTCAGGGCTGAAAGGTTCTGAGTGTTGGGGACACTGCTGGCTCAGATAAGGAGCCTCAGGAGCAGCTTTAATGTACAAAGCATCTGCTGGGATTAGAAGTTTGTGTGTCTCAGGCCTTGGACAAACCCACCAGGTTGTTTGTTAAGGGCAATTGTGACCCTCAGTGCAACCATTACGTGCTTCTCCTGCAAAAGCAGGGATCTGAGTGAGGGTTGGAGGAAAAACAGGCTTTGTTTGGCCTGGCAAAACAACCGTGTCGCTTTCTGGAGCTGTGTGGAGAGAGAGGAGCTGCCAAAAATGCTTAAAAAAAGAAGGAACAAGCCCCGCTTTATCTACAGCTGGGAATAGAAAGGTTTCTACCATCTCAGCACCTCACAGACACCACGACAGTGGCTTTCAACCACAATGCTGTGTCTGATTTAATGACCAGCCCGTGGCCAGGACATTCTGGCTCGTGCTAATCCAGGCGATGCAGAGATGATGTTTCTCTTGGGTGCCTAAAGGAAGTGACTTTTTTCCCCTGCTTCTTTCTGACCTCAAGAGGAACACTTCCGTCTTTTTTCGCCCAGCTTTCTTGCAGCTCACAGCGTGAGCTTGACAGGACTTTGAACAAATTGCATTGGTTTTTGTTTTTCAATTGTTCCTTTTATGCATTTTTCCACCGAGCTGACCCAAACCACGGTTGTGGTTTGTAGATGACGTGACAGCAGCTGGGGCTTGTCAGGCTGCTCCTTCTCCCAGCGCTTCCCTCTGCCCCTTGCTTTTATCTCCTTGGCTCTGATCCACACCGAGATAACTGGCTTTACAGCGCTCTCTTCCGCGTGGGTTTTTTCCATCCATCTCTCAGCCTGGATGATCTCTCCTGCTTCTTTATCTCTTGCCACTGGTTGAAAAGGCCAAACTCAGCCCAAAAAATCTTGGTGTTGACGAAGAGAAACTCATGCCTTCAATGGTCCAACACTGTGGAGCTCAAATTTGCCATGTCCTGACTGATTCCTATGTGAGCAGGAGGACTTTTGGTGTGAGCTTTAGCCAGGAGGTTTCCCTGCACTCACTGCATCGGTGGAGTTCAGCCAAAGCCCAGACACTTGAAGCTCTTCATGTCTGGGAGGTGTTCCCTGCAGGGCTCTGGGGCTCGTCTCAGTGGTGGCTTCAGCACCTCTGTGGTTCTCCTGCATGTAGTAGGTCCAGGTCAGTGGTATACACTTGGGATCTTTTGGAGATACAGGTTTCTAGTGAACTGCAAACGACCACCAGTCCCCAGCTGGATCTGTACTGAAATTTGTAACGCTCTGGTGAAGTGGGAAACAACTCTTTTACCCCCAGGAAAGCAAGAGTTCAGGACTTGGCCATGTGGCAGAGCTTCCATTCATAGGAAGGTCCAGCCAAGGGATGCTGGTACAAAGCTTTCTGATACTCCAAGGTGTCTTGGTCCTTCTCTTCTAGCTAATCACCATCTCTCCAGGTCCTCCACTCCCCACTAACCACCATCTTTCCACCTTCTCAGTCCTGGGGCATGTGCACTGCAAGATGTTTGAGGCTCTCCTGGGGAAGGTGCGAGATTTCTATCCCCATAGACACGTGCTCCAGTAGTGGAGCTGAGCACCCGTGTCACTTGCTGTTGATCCCAGCCTGCCCCAAGATGTCCTTCTCCAAGGTGCCTCCTCTTTCCTGCAGCGTCAGAGCGAGTACCTGAGGTACAGGCGCCTCTTCATGAACATCGAGCGAGAGCAAGTGAAGGAGCAGCAGAGGCAGAAGGAGAGGCAGAAGAGAGTCGCCCAGTGAGTACGTGCGAATGAGACTTATCCCTGGGTTTACTTCATGCCCAGTCTGTTCACCCTGGGGTGGGATTCATTCAGCCAACCCCCTGGGAGAGACCCTTGGGCCATGCCGAGGCCTTCAGAGGTGCTTCTCCATCTTCCCAAGTCCATGTACAGCTCGGATAGGTGTTGGGAGCCAAAGCTTTGGGTTGGGAGAGCTGCAGCTCAACCACGACTCTTGGGAACTGCTCCCAAGCCCCTGAGCTTCATGTTTAGAAAGTTTGGGGTGAGGTCACGTCATTGTTGTTGAGCCATGCTCTTATCTCTGGGTTTTTTTTAATATCAGACCCTTCACCCTCACAGCTATAAACATATATAGCATAATAAAAAGATTTCTCAGCATTTGTTCCAGAGTTGAAAACGCCGTGTAAAAGCAGTGGTGCTGGGTTTGGTCAGCTCCCTTTTAAGGGGTTCATTAAGGAGGAGCTCTGCAAATTCACACCAAAATAGGACAGAGATTCTAGATTTTTATTATTTGTATTTCCCTTGCTCGAAAACAAAATGATGGAGCTCTGACCATCTCGGGCTCTAACGCCAGCTTTGTGGGAGCAGCACAGGCAGGATTTTCAGGGTCCCTTTGCAGAGAGAGGTTGCCCAGTCTAAGGAAACGTTCCTCCAGCCACATTCCTGACATTTAAACTGGCACTCGGGAGCTTTGGAGACCTTTCCGTGCCCTCCAAGTGCTGGCAGGACACCAGGGACGTCCTAGTCTGTGTGATATCTTTTTATTATATGGGTTTTTTACCCCCTCCCGTTGCAGGGACGCTGGTGGAGCTGCAGGCGGCTCAGAGCGCACACGGAAAAGGGCTGGTTTTGTAATTACTTAGCGTAAAGCCTCAAGTTGGCCTTGGCCTTAGTTTCTTGAGCGGAAGATTTATGGTGGGGTAGTAAAGGCTCTATTACCACTTCATTTAAAAAACATTTCGGAGTTTACGACTTGACTGGAGAAGTTTGGCTTCTGCGCTTTTCTTTCTGGATGCAAAGATTCGACTCCCCCCACCCAATACTGGGGTAACATGCGAAATGTCTCCTTCAACTACGCTCCCACCCCCTGGCTTCTACTCAGCCACGAGATTTTATTTTCTTTCTTTGGTGCCTTTTGGCAGCGATCGGCCCCTAACGTGTTCCGGTGTTTGGTGCTCATCAGCGGGTGCTTCGGTTTACGGCCTTTGTGCACCCTAATTGCCACGGGAACGTGCTGTGCGTGTGGCGCAGTCACACACTCCTGACGAAGGGCAGGGGAGCCAGGTGGGTGAAGGGAGATTGAGGAAGTAGAGGAGGATTTGGCCTTTTAAAGCTTGTTTGGGAGGAGGTGTGGGAGCCTTGGAGCTTCTCTACTCTATCCAGTGCTTCTCTGCAGCTCCTCGGCCTGTAGAACAGCTCGTGGTAGGATCCAAGCTGCCCTGTAACCAGAAGGCGGCTGGGGGAAGAGCGTCTGGAAAGTGCCCAGCAGAAAATGACGTGAGGGTGTTGGTGGACAGGCAGCTGGAGATTTGCCAAGGTGTGGCCAAGAAGGCACCAGCATCCTGGCTTGGGTCAGCACTAGTGTGACCAGCAGGAGCAGGGCAGAGATTGTCCCCATGGACTGGGCACTGGGGAGGCCCATCTGCAAATCCTGGGGTCAGGTTTGGGCCCCTCACTCCAAGAGGGGCTGGAGCATGTCCAGAGAAGGGCAACGAAGCTGGGGAAGGGTCTAGAGCACAAGTGTGGTGAGGAGCAGCT
>JAVSBS010024466.1:25588-39123 GCA_033124195.1 Coracias cyanogaster | reverse complement strand
TCAACAGACAGAGCAAGAAACCATTCGAGCGTTGTAAGGAAAATCAGAGAATCACAGAACGGTTTCGGTTGGTTGGAAGGGACCTCAAAGATCATTGGTTACGTCTGCTGGTTAAAGGACACACGTGAAAGACGTGAGGTCTCTCCCCTGAGCCTAAAGCACCAGCCTCAGTTCAGGCCCCGTTTCCTTCTCTCCTTCCATTGAGATGGTTGAAGAGCTCAGCCACTTGAGAAGAAATACAAGAAACGTGACGTCAAGGAAGATGGTTCAGGAGGGTGGAGGAGGAATCCCAGCAAAACGGCGACCTCCTGTCGTATTCCTAATTTCCGAATGGATTGGCGCTGGTGACGCTGCTCCTCTACATCCCAGAGAGACAGCAGAGCCCAGCGAGTTGGCTTCAGGGCGCTGAGGAACGCCGAGGATCCCAGCTGTTCTCTTGGCAACAGCCAAGCGGCAACATCAGACGCGCGCCAAGAGCAACTCGGCCGCGCTGAGCACCAAATACGGTGCTAAAAGTCCTCGGGAGGAAGAGCCCTCCTCTCCACAACCAGCCGGATCTTGAAAAAGCTCCGGTCTCAAAGGAGGTGTTTTTACAGCTCGACTGATTTGTGCTATTCGGGCACAAATCCGGTGTTTTTAAATGCCTATTTTTAGCCCAGCACAAAGTCATGACCTTGCACGTTCTTTTAGCAATCTCCTTTGTTTATAGGTGCAGCACCGCCGCATTCCGAAACGGTTCAAAGCCGTCACGGTCGTGCTGACGGGGTGGGGAAAGCGGCAGAACATGCACTTCGTAGGCCTCCAAAATCATCATTGAGAAGAGGTTCTGATGAAGCAGATTTAGCTATTTATTGTTACCGTTGCTATAGCAACTCTGCTGACTCTCTGCTAATTCATACGTCCAACGGTTGCAATCGTGGGGAAGCGCCAGAGGAGAATGAACAGCCTCGCAGGTTGTAACGCTGGAAAACAGCTCGGAGTCTGGGCAAACTTCTCCGAGTCCGGGCAAACCTCTCGGAGTCCGGGCTGAGAAGAGCGGGATGAAGCCTTGGCTTAGCTGCGCAGTCACGTTTCGCTCACATCACGGCGCTGGTACCCTCAGGGCCCTGGTCCCCTCAGGGTCCCCATCCCCTCACAACCCCGGCCACATCAGGGCCCTGGTACCTTCATGGCCCTGGTCCCCTCACAGTCCCTATCTCCTCATGGCCCTGCTCCTCTCAAGATCCCCATCCCCTCACAGTCCTGGTCTCCTCACAACCCTGGTCCCCTCATGGCCCCGGTCCCCTCATGGTCCTGGTCTCCTCACTGTCGTGGTCCCCTCACAACTCCAGTCCCATCATGGTCCTGGTCCCTTCATGGTCGCCATTCCCTCATGGCCTTGATCCCCTCATGGTCCTGGTCCCCTCACAACTTCAGTCCCATCATGGTCCCTGTTCCCTCATGGTCCTGGTCCCCTCAAGAGTCCAGTCCCATCACAGTCCCCGTTCCCTCATGGCCTTGATCCCCTCATGGTCCCAGTCCCCTCATGGTCCTGGTCTCCTCACGACTCCAGTCCCATCATGGGCTCGGTCCCCTCATGGTCCCCATCCCCTCACGATCCCGGTCCCCCACGTCCCCGGTGCCCCCGTGGCCCCGGTCCCCTCACAGCCGCGTTCCCCCCACGGCCGCGTCCCCTCACACCATTGGCTCCGCCCCCTTCCCGTAGCCCCGCCCCTCCGCGCTGATTGGCCACCGCGCCGGGCCTCATTAAGAGCAGATCGGGGAGCCGCAGGAGGAGAAGTTCATTGGCTGAGCGCGGCCGCCGGCGGGCCGCCGGCTTCCCTGTGATTGGCCGCAGCGCGCCGTCAGTCACGGGCAGCGCCCCGCCCTCCGGGGTGTCCCTCGCCGGCGCCGCCCTGTTTGCCCCATTCAGGGGCGGGTCGCGGCGCGGACGGAGCTGCGGCGGATGGGAGCGGCCGTGGCACAATAGCCGCGGGTCCTCGGCCCAGCATCACTCGGCGGGCGGCGGCCGCGGGAGGAGGTAGATCCCGTTCTGGTAACCATTTTACAATCGCAATGGCGTCCGAAAGGCCCCCCCCGTCTCCCGACCCGCCCGTTTTCTCCAGAGCCTCGACCCTCGCTGCCTTTCCTCCTTTGCGACCTCTCCCTTCCTCGGCTCTGCCGCCTGCGTGCGACCCGGCCGAGGAGCGGGGGTTCGCTCCGCGCCCCGGCGGAGCCCGGGGTGTGCGCCGGGCGGGAAGCGGGGCCGGGACCGGGCCCGTCCCTACCCTGAGGGGCCACGAGGCCCGCCCGGCCGCGGGGAGGGAGAGCGGGCGGGATGGAGGGAGCTCCGCGTCCCTCGGCCCGCTCCCCTGAGGCCGACTGGAGCCCGTACCACGGCGGCAGCTTGTGGGGAGGCCCCGAGGCTCGGCCCGCTGCGGGGAACCCCCCGGCGGGGGCAGCGGAGGCCGCCGGCCCGCCTCGGCCCGGCGGCAGGTGGAAAACAAAAAAAACCAACCCAAAAAGCGCTTGTTTCGCCTCGGAGAAGACAGGATGTGCGCTGCCTAAGCCGTGTTTGGCAGCTGTCAACATGGAGGGCCAAGCTCGGCCCCCAGAACGACCCCCCTTGGCTGGCGGGGTCCCCCCCGGACCCCTCAGATTTCAGGGCGCAGCTCCTCAGCCTGCGGCCAACTTTTATGGCGTGGCCTTAAAAACCTTCGAGAGGGAAAGTTGGGCAGCGGCAGAGCTGCTGGGAAGAGGAAACGGCGTCAGGCTGCTTGGGGGTTTTGGAAGTGAGGCTTTGCCGCCCTTGAGTTTCGCCTCTCGGGTTGTTTGCTCAAGAAGCGGCCGCTTGAAATGGCACCTTGGCGTTGCCCGCGTCCCTCTGGGCCTCGCTGCGCCCTCAGGTTTGAGGGTACCAGAGAAACGCTGGTCCCACGGCAGCTCGGTGCGTTGTCACAGCGTGAATCATTTCACTTGTAGAAACCAGAGAACGCAGCGATAAAGGGCTGGTGAGAAAGGGCGATCTTGCAGCCAAGCAAGATAGGGGTGGTTAATTCTGAAACGGTGGCAGCGAACGGCGAAGAGCAGCGAAGGGAAGCGTTCTCCAGCTGGAGATAGACGTGTGGGTAAGGGAAAGAGCCGGGCAGAGTGTGCGAATAACCCGGGGGTGTGTGCAGCCAGCCCTGCCTGACGCCACGGTGCTTCTGTAAGACGTGCCGAGGTCTGTCAGAATTTACTCGGAGCGTGTATCTTCAGAGAAAGGGTCTTCGACAACCCCAGGACACAGCTTCCGACCGCCCTGTGCGGTAGCTTTGGGATGGAGCAGCGTGAGCGCAGGCAGGATTTGGGAAGTTTTTCTTCGAGAAGCTAAAGAAGCTGTCCAAAGGTGTGGGAGCGTGCTGTGCGAGTCCTCGTGGGATGTTCTAGCGGTACTACCGGCAGCAGCACCCGTGTTGGAGCTGAAGGAGCAGGTTTTGCGGTTGCTTGGGCTGGGGACTAACAGCGCGTGGAGGGTTTTTGAGATTCTTCTGTAATTGAAACAGGGTTTTTGGTTTTAAAGTCTTAGCTGTGGTGCACGGCCCCATCGTCTTGTCCAACCCCCCCTGCTCAACCAAGGTCACCCAGAGCAGGTTGCTCGGGGTTGTGTCTACAGTTCAAGGTGATGGATTTGCTGATGCTGAGGAAGAATGTTTAAGTCGGAGCCATTAATGTATTAAAAAATAGCTTTCTGATGTGGGGTAAGAGCTTTGATGCACCAAGACTCCGATACCAAACAGTTTAGCCCTGCTTTCTAGTTGTGCTGATGTTTGGGAGTGAAAGTAATTCGAAAGAACATCTGCTCTTCTCGCAAAGGTGTTCTGGTAGGACGAGGGGTGATGGCTTTAAACTGGAGAAGGGGAGATTTAGATTAGATGTAAGGAAGAAGTTCTTCACTCTGAGGGTGGTGAGACCTTGGGACAGGGAAGTTGTTCATGCTCCAACAACTGGAGATGTTCAAGGTCAGGTTGAATGGGGCTTTGAGCAACCTGGTCTAGTGGGAGGTGTCCCCGTGGCCGGGGGGTGGGAACTAAATGATCTTGAAGGTCCCTTCCAACCCAAACCATTCCATGATTCCGTGTTAAAGATCTGCTTCCAAAATGACCCTCTCACCGCTGCTTTTATGAGCAACCTCACCATTTTATTAGCAACCCCTCCCTTTGGGGTTGCTGTATGAATCCTTTATGCTATACAATGATTCCTTTTCATCTGCAGGTCTCAAGGTACCTTAGATACAGCCTTTAAAATGATGGCTCAGGACTTTGCTGGAAGGAACCGGAACTATTCTGACCACCAGTTTTGAGCTAACTTCCCCCAGCAGCTCGAGGAGACAGAGGTGCTGAGTTGCCATCACCCAGCCTTGTCTCTGCGTTCCCGGGGTGCTCCTGATGGAAGATGGAAGTGCTCCTCTTCCCCCCGGATCCTCGGAGAACCCACTGCTGGGTGCAGGGAAAAGCTTTCTTGAAGGAAAAGCCTCCTTGGGAGACACATTTCTAATTGGCACTTGCCTAATAGAATAATTTCAGATGGCTTTATCATTGCTGAAGTGATGAAGCCAGTGAGTGGGCGCCTGGTTTGTGTCATGCTCGGGTAAGCGAGGCTTGTTCGTTTATTAAATAAATTAAAAATAAAGGACAGAGCGCGGTGGTGCATCCACACCCTGCTTGAGATAGTGGAGACTCAACGGATAAATCACTGTGGGTGAAGAAGAGATGTTTGTTGACCCTAGAGCTGGAGTGGTGGAAAATAAAAA
Source organism: Coracias cyanogaster (assembly GCA_033124195.1). Taxonomy (NCBI): domain Eukaryota; kingdom Metazoa; phylum Chordata; class Aves; order Coraciiformes; family Coraciidae; genus Coracias; species Coracias cyanogaster. The sequence goes on along the minus strand of JAVSBS010024466.1, from coordinate 34,352 downwards.
GCCAAACAAAATCGTTTCAGGCTGGGAAAATTGGAAAGTCTGTGAAGCCTTGAGTTAATAATTCCAGCTTGAGTTAACAGGAACAAGCTCCTGTTAACACACGGGTTTTGGTGATTTCTGGATGTGAAAGAAAGACGGGAACTGTTCATTTGCACATTGATGAACTTCATGAGGTTCTTCTCCACCCAACTCCCCAGGCTGTCCACGCCTTGAGGCAGAGTTAGGACTTTGAAAGCAGAAGGACCTGGATTTGGGGAATACTCAAAATATATTTATGTACGTGAGGGGTATTCATGTTTAGCCGAAGGAAGAGCTGCGAAGTCATCAAGCGCAGGTCGCTTAATATTTAGATAGAACCCACAAGTCACGTAGTAACTGAAGAGGACCTTGCTTTACTTGACACGAAGCTTCCTGACTCTCTGAGCAACCTAATTAGACCTTTGAAAAGCGCTGATGAACCTTTCCCTTTAAAGTAGCTTCTGCAATTCCAACGGATCAGCGGCAAAATGTTTGCTCTGAGATAAGGGCACTTGTGCAGCGTTGGGAATTGGTTTGAGCTTGGCCGGGTGCCTCCTGATAAGGCACAGCAGAGAGGTGTCATCTGAGGTGCTGAGGAAGTTGTCAGGTACTGAAAGGAGAAACATCCTTGGTTTGGTCGTGTTGATATATGTTTTAGCAGGCTTTTTCTTCCTTTTTCAATTCCTCTGCTTTCTTGACTCCTCCTCAGAGGACATTGCACAACCTCAGTCCTGTGGGTGTTCTCACATCACTGCAACCCTCAGTTGGCATCGTTCCCCCTTCTCTATCAGCTTCTTCTGTCAAAACCACCTCTTCTTTTTCTTACAATTAAAGTACCACCATCTCAAGCCTGGCCTCTCTCTTCTGAGGGGTCTCAGTCTTCTCTTCTCCAGCTCAGCAGCCCCAGGGCTCTCAGCCTTTCCTCAGCACAGAGATGCTCCAGGCCCCTCAGCATATTCGTTGCCTCTGCTGGACTCTCTCCAGTAGTTCCTTGTCTCTCTTGTTAGCTAGGGAGCCCAGAACTGGGCCCAATACTCCAGAGGTGGCCTCACTTACGAAGAGCAGTTGGGCAGGAGAACCTCCCTTGACCTGCTGGCCACACTCTTCTTAAGGCCCCCCAGGAGACCATTGGCCTTCTTGGCCATGAGGGCACATTGTTGGCTCATGAGCAATTTATCATCCACTAGGACATCCAGGCCCTTCTCTGTGGAGCTGTTTTCCAGCAGGTCAACCCCTAATGTTGTTGACCCTGAGAAAAAGACCCTCATGTATCTACACACTTCTATACATACAGGTTAGGTTTGAAAGGGGAGCTGCAGTAGAAGTTTGAGAAGACAGAATCCATAGAAGCAATGGACGGAGCTATGTCTGTAGTCCCTCTCTTTTTAAGAAGATCTGCCTCCCAACCCAAGCAGTGTTGGTGCGGATCAAGAATAGATGCCCTGCTAAAGAAAGAGGTCACTTTCTCTTCCCTTTCCTTCTACCCACAGCAGGGTTTTGACACCTTGTATTGCAAAACGACATTCTCCCGGGTTTTCTGCCGCATATACCTGCCAGAGCAGTTTCCCTCCCCACCCCAGTATGTAAAATGTAACTTGCGACCAGAACACCAATTACCCCCTGGCCAACCAGGAAAGGATTTTCTCATTCCCTTGGTGACTTCAAGTCCTGACAACTTAATTACTGTAATTGAAGGCAAATATTACTTGAACTCTACACATTTCTTTTATAAAATACATTAAGCTTTTTTTAAAAAAAAAGTTCCTTTGGTTAAGCTGAAGAGTTCAGAAGGTATGTGTGATCCCAGAAAATAAGACCCTTGCTCAGAAACCCCTTTATTGATAAGAATTTTAATAACCACGGGCCACTGAACACAGAACTAACAGGGCATGGTGACAAGCAAAGAGGTGCCAACCCTAGAAAACCTCTCAGTTTAGGAAAAGCTTATGTGAAGCCATAAATCACCTGGAAAGGCTGTTCTAATGCCAGGAGTGTTCCCCCTCCCGTGATGTACCTGTCCCAGTAGCCATGGGAACGCTGTTGAACTCTAAACATGGGTTTTCTCTAAGCTCTCGACAGGAGACTCACCGTTTGTGCAATTCCTCCCTTGCTTGCCCCAACAGATGCATTTAAAAGTGTCAAAGAAAAGTAAGAGATACGTACTTTAATGAGTACTGTGTTGCGGCAACTTCTGAAAAGTGATTTATTACACAAATCAGAAAGAAACACCCCTGCTTTAAAGAACTGATGATGCCGTAAAAAAAAAAAAGGTGTTGAATGTGGAATGGTTCAGAGGAAACAATAGGAAAATTCAAGGAGAGGCTGGGAAGTGCACGGGAAAAGATGAAGGTCAATTCTAGCCACAAGTCCCCTGTAAATATCATCTGGTCATGTAATTAGTTAAATGTATGGAAAACAATTTGAAGCACATAAAGCGCTCGAAGTGCCACTGGGTTTTTTTCTGCCTTTCTTCGCTCCAGACACACAATGCTGATTTCGTCACGAAGCCAGTGCACTGAACTTCCAGAGTGAAATCCTGGTTCCTGTGATTCCTGCAGGATCAGGATCGTGTCCCTGCAGCATCACACTCTCAGAGCACCTTTCAGTCACGCTTACTTTGCGAAGAAAAAACTAAGGGATTATGGTCAGTGACAGAAACAGCTCGCATCACATCGGGAAAACGGTCTGGCAACAGTAGAAGGCCAAAGTGGAATTATTCAGACACCTCATGAAGTCAAATGAGTTTGAAAACCAAGTATCTTGGGAGATTTAACACTTTTGGCTGAAGAATTAAAATCCAAAAAGAAAAACTGCATCCGCATGTTGATCTGGGAGGAAAAGCAACATAAAACCAACCAGCAAAGGCAAAGGGTGCCAGGATGTAAGCAACCTAGAATCATTAAGATTGGAAAAGATCTCTAAGATCCTCAAGTCCAGCCGTCAACCCAACACTACCATGACCAAACAGAAGCAGCTTGGATTAAATCAGTGAAGTTTCCCTCCTCTTTAGACTGCAAGTGTTTCTTTCTTTGCCCTTTAAAGCTTAGAATAGAGGAATAAAAAAAATCTAATCTCAGATCTGCCGCATACGGGCTACAATTACTCAAGGAATTGGTCCCTTCCAACCCAATACATTCTATGATTCTATGAAGTAATTCATAGAACCATAGAATTGTTCTGTTTGGAAGAGACCTTTAAGGTCATTGAGTCCAACCATTGTCCCAGCACTGCCAAGTCCACCACCAAACCCATGTTCCTCAGCACCACATCTCCATGTTTTTTTAACCCTTCCAGGGATGGAGATTCCACCACTTTCTTGGGCAGCCTGGGCCAGGGCTTATTTCATTTGCAAATGTACCGATTCACAAGCAAGTTTGTTAGCTCAGATTCACCAAAATGGCCCAAAAGGGAAAGCACAGAAGGGGTGAGCGTAAAGGCAGAAGAAAGCTAAACGATAATTTCAGGAGATTCTCACTGAAATTACAAAAACTGGGCTAGATGAAGTAAGTACAGGCTAAACCTCTAGCCTGAGTTACGAGGCAATCACACGATCACTCACAGCTTTAAAAAGCAACCGCCCCTTTCTGCAGGCTGGCTGAACCACAGCCATGAGCTACTTTCTGGTTGAGAAACCATTACAATAAGATTAATATAATCCCGTTCTCTTCCTGCTACTTGAGCTCCTCGCTGCAGAGGTGCGTCGGTGTGACCCCCACGCAGAGCACACAACTTGACAGGCAAGAACCAGGGGCATCCCTGTATCTTTCGAACCCAGGTCTAGCTGTAAAGGAGAGAAGCGCAGCAGATTATTCATGAAAAGCCACTCCAGAGTTCTGCAGGCTTTAAGGAGGACAGACTTTTGCTGTAAGGAGTTGACAACTTCAAGTTAAGTACGAGCACAAGCATTTGGATTGGGATCAAACAGGCAAGAGGGTGAACAAAGACGTGTAGCACGATGAGTTTAAGCAGGATTAAAATAAATACATGCATAAATAAGGCCACGTACCATCAGTTCTGAAGCCAGTTCTGGCATGAGAACAGGTACCCAGGAGGCTCCAATGTTTTCAATTTGCCTGATGAAGATTGGTGGGCTGCAGACAGCATCCTATGAAGAGCTAATGGTAACAGACTTCCCAAGCAGCAAGGGCTGATGCAGAGAGAAAAGGGGACAATTCTCCTTGTGCTAATGAAGAAGAGGACAAGCAGCAGCGGATATAAATTACCAACATGGAACTCTAGCTAGTAGGAGAAATCTATTAGTATATATGTGAAACCTCAACAACCACTGGGGCTCTCAACCACTGAGACCAACTCAGACAACTATCAAGAAAGCAGTAGGTAGAGTTAATTCTTGCTTGGACTGGAAAGATCTGGACTCTAGGAGAATCTTCCAGCCTTGTAATGCTTAAAAAACTTAAACAGGGATATAATCTGACCTCCTGGTAATAAAAGAGGGTTTAATGAAAGAGATGAAAAGCACTAAACCTGGAAAGAAATGGTAAAAATTCAGGTCACCTGCAATTTCCTTCTTTTGTTGACCTGTGTGCTCTCATCACCAGGATACCTCACATAACCATAGCAAGGTTTAATTTTACTGCTATTTATACAAAGCGCCAATATCGCATGGAATCCACTCAGGGGAAACGGAATGAAAATCCTGGATGTCTGATACCTGGCCAGGCTGTATGACATGACAGCACTTTTAAAAAGGACAAGTTCCGATTACTATAGAGAAGCACTTTCCTGTTTGACTCCATTAAAATAAATTCAGTGCTCGAATACATGGAAAAATCTGCTGCTATCGGGCAGCTGGGTATTAACTGCTACACTCCACATGAATTATCAGCTCTGCCGCTTATGCAGCAAGGACAAGGAGAGAGGCTGGGAAGTAACTAACAGAAAAGGGCAAGGAAGGAAAAATCTTAAAAAAAAAAAATCCAACCGCTCCTCCATGGAATTCTGAAGGTCCATTTTTCCTGCCTCCAACTGACTACAAAGGACCGAGCAGTCAGACTGCTCCTCTTGCAATTAAAAATGGCAAAGAATTTTATTCTAGTGAATCCCTGGTTAGAATAATTTGGGGGTTCTTGAGAGAACTGTTGATTGGAAGGAACTTCTGGAGGTCTTCAGTCCAGCCTCTGGCCTGGAGCAGGACCACCAATGTTACACCAGGTCAGCTTTTTGTAGCAGAGCCATGGAAACCTCCAAGGACGGAGGTTCCACAGTCTTTCTGGATACCTGTTTTGATGCGGCACCGTATCCTAGTGAGGAGGTTTTATTACCACATGCATATATATTTTATTACCTCACATACATATATAACAGCACCTGCTTCATTCTACTGTATACATCTATAGGTGCTTAGTTTTCAAGTTCATTTACAGTGTATCTGCTGGCTCCGTTTTTAATTCTAGTTTTAAATTCCGTGGTGATGTGTTTCTATTAAAACCGCACTGAAATTCTCCCAGGCTGTCTTGTAATTCTCTTCTATATTTTCGCCAAAAGCTCATCCCTCAGCAAGTGGCCAATTTTAGCATTTTCATTTATTCTTACAATTCACACATGACTACTGCCTCAATAGCAAGCCACCATCTCCCTCACTGAATGTCATCTCTAGGTATCCAAAATGCCACTTGCTTGTCATATAAACAATAACATTTTTACTGTTGTGCTGGATCCCATCCTGTTTCATAGAAACATAGAATTATGGAATCACAGAATTGCCTGGATTGGAAAAGACCTTTAGGATCATCGAGTCCAATCATTAAGCTAAGACTGACAAGTCCTCGACTAAACACTATGTCTATATGTCTTTTAGATACCTCCAGGGATGGGGACTCCACCACTGCCCTAGGCAACCCATTCCAATGCCTGAAATAGAATCATTAACGTTGGAAAAGACCTCTAAGATCAAGTTCAACCATCAACCCAACACTACAAAGTCCCCTAGTGCGATGTCTACACATTTTTTTGAACGCCTCCAGGGACGGTAACTCCACCACTTCCCCGGGCAGCCTGGTCCAGGGCTTGACCAAATCAATCTCTCAATGAAATGGGAGCCGCATGATAAGCTGTAACGCTCAGCCAGGTTTTGCCTTCAGCCTGCGAAACAACAGCAACGTTAACAGGAAGCAACAGGGTTGCAAAAGTGCAAGGGATTAATTTTTGGCCAGGGCCTTGATTACAACGATAGTCCTGGGGATTCACCCCAGCTGTCACGATCAGATCCCAGGCAGTCCTACAGTACTAACCATTACGACATTAGCAGATCTGACACCTGTATTTCAGCTTGGGAACCCCGGCACCATGTTGCAAGGAGCACGAAAGCTTCCTCCTACCGTTCTGACACTTTTCAGGAAAAAAAAAAAAAAAATTTCATTTAAGTTTTAGCAGGCAAAGGCAGAGAGTAAAATCCACAGCTAAGGGAGGGAACGCACAAGAAGTGCAGAGACTGAAGGCATGTGGGGAAAGGGTTAAAGGATCAGCACACTGCGGAGAAGAAAAATCCTTTTCATATCTTGAAAGAGAGACACTTAGGTATCCTTGTGACATCTCATTTCACTCCAGCTACACTGCTGAGGCCAGCAAAACCTCTTTTCCTTTGCATTTCCTTGCAAATTACATCTGTGCATTAGGCTGAATATAAACAAAACGAAAGGAAGAGATTTCCCCGAGGATCTCTCTATTGGCACGATACAGAGATCCAAACACAGTGACTTCATCTTCCCAGAAGCACCTAAATCAATTCTAACCGTCCTGTTCTCACCTTGAATAACAGAGGAAGTATGGTCCGGCAAAACGAGCACAGGACTGGGAAGGTCACGCTTCCCAAGTTCTCTTCCCAGCTGGTGGGAAACCCTGGAGAAGTTATTCCCTCCAGCCCTGGCATGGGCTATCAAAGCACAAAACATGCCTTACCGACCCTGTGAAACCCGCAGCGGAGTTAAGAGTCTCCTTAAGTGTTTGTAAAGTGCATTGAGATCCTTCAAAGAGGCCTCACAGATGTGCAAGGCTCTGCGCAAGTACTGAAATGACCCCACTCGCGGTTCCACTCACCTGCCGCGTGGCTGCGACGCTCAACAGCGAACAGACACATCACAATTTGGGGCTGTTCTGTGATATATCTGTACATAATCGAATCGTCAAGAGACTTTCAAATACAGGATTTTAAAGGAGCGAGCAGGGATATAATCAAATTAGTGCAGACTGGTCTTTTCATCCTGTACCCATACTCGATGCCTTCAAACACCCAGGACGTTCATCCCAATATCACAGAATCTCAGCATGGTGGGGGTTGGAAGGGACCTCTGGAGATCATCTCATCCAACCCCCCTGCTCCAGGAGGTCACCCAGAGCAGGGGGCCCAGGATCACATTCAGGAGGGTTTGGAATCTCTCCAGAGAAGGAGACTCCACAACCTCTCTGGGCAGCCTGGGCCAGGCTCTGCCACACTCACAGCAAAGAAGTTTCTCCTCCTGTTCAGGTGGAACCTCCTGGGTTCCAGTTTGTGCCCATTGCCCCTTATCCTGTTCCTGGGCACCACTGACAAGAGACTTGCCCCATCCTCTTGACAGTAGTGAAGGTATTGTTCATACGCTGGTCATACTGCAAAGGCACCTTCAGAAGCAGCAAGACTTCTTCACACAGTAGTTTACTACTGTCATGTCATCCCCTGGGCGCTTCTCACTCTCTCTTTGTAAAGTGCGTGGAACAGGCAGCTGCTGTTACTCCTTTCTAAGCAGGATTCAGGAGACCAAACCCTTTGTGATTCTTGATTTCATGATTTCTTCCTATACCCCCTCCAGACACAGAAGAAACTGAGCGGACTACAGGAGAAGTAACAAGCAGGCTTGGCCAGCCAGACTGTGAAAACACACAAAGGTTTTAACAAGGGCTCTAAAGATTTAAGATGCTGAGATAAGCCACTGAGAGAAAGGATGTGATAAAAATCCTTGGAAGTACCCAGAGGAGAGAAAGGAAGATCTGGTCACAATTCTGCGAGCAAGCACAGTCAGCATCACAGCTTGGCTTCTGGAGGAGGACACTAAACGTACTCTGAGATTTGAAAATAACACCTATGTAAAACTTCACTTCTGTCTCTTTTCTAATAATAAATGTAGAGAAGCGTATCTGGGTAGTAGTGAAGCGCTTCTAGGGGCATTTGAAGCAGATCGTGGAAATGGCCAAACCTCCCGCCTTTCCCCTTCCCCTTGGAAAATGCTTCTCCAAAGGAAAAGACACACTTGAAAGTCTTCCGCTCCTTGGCTCTGAGCGGGCAATAGGCTGAAGGGCCGACCCACGGATGGAAATCAAGTCAGGCCTCTGTGTAAGGGTGCAGACATTTCCTGTTTTTCAGCACAGGCAGTGGCCGAGGAGCTGCTGAGAAATACCTCGTGTTGCTTTTTCGTCACTTATTTGTGAAGTGTGCCTTCAGCGGGACTTGGTTCCTTGCCTCTAAGCAGGTGTGAAGAAGTATTTGCAGCGCAGGAAAATGAATCAGAACGTTCTGATTTGGAGCAGCCCAGACTGTAAATACCTGCAGAGGCCTCCTGCAGACTGAGAGAGGCAGAAAAACAAGACCTTGAGAAGGGCAATGAAGCTGGTGAGGGGTCTGAAGAACATGTCTTACGAGGAGCAGCTGAGGGAATTGGGATTGTTTAGCCTTGAGAAGAGGAAGCTGAGAGGAAACCTCATTACTCTCTACAACTACCTAAAAGGAGGTTGTAGTGAGGCTGGTGTTGGTCTC
>JAVSBS010024466.1:0-23717 GCA_033124195.1 Coracias cyanogaster | reverse complement strand
TCCCCAGCTTTGTTGCCCTTCTCTGGACACACTCCAGCCCCTCAATGTCCTTCTTGGAGTGAGGAGCCCAAAACTGAGCCCAGGATTCAAGGTGCGGCCTCCCCAGTGCCCAGTCCCAGGGGATGATCCTTGTCCTAGTTCTGCTGGCCACACCAGTGCTGATCCAAGCCAGGATGCTGGTGGCCTCCTTGGCCACCTGGGCACATGCTGGCTCATCTTCAACTTGTTCTAGCAGCCTTTTTTCCTTCTTTCCAAACACAGAATCAATGTGATACATTTGATATCTTTTAAAGTGGAAACTCATTATCATCATAACCAGAGTATCACATAATAATAGAAATTATTTATGGTCATTTCAGGCTGGGACAAGGCTAAATGCACATTCACTTATTGAGGAATGCAGATTTATTGTTCCATTTCTCAGCCATTACCATTGTGAAAGGAGAAACCCTTTCCTGCAGTCAAAAATATACAGGTATTCAAGTGGCTTCTATGTTTAATAGGCATTAGTCCAGCTGGAGGCAATCTGGCATTTGCTTTCTAGATATCAAATCAGAATTTGGGGACATTATTAAAAGGCTTATATTTTTGTTACATACTTTGTACAAATAAGTATAGGATATTGTTTATTAATGTAATAAATTCCACAGATCTGCTCATGGAGTTCTTAGTAATTGGTGTTTGACAAAATGTTTACCACAACTAGATAACATTTTCAATTGTCAGCCATGCGGCTTTTGATTAGGAAAAGGAGAAACTAAATAAAAATACTCCAGATATTAAAATAAACCATCACTCCGGATATTAAAATAAGCCATCACCTTTTCTGTGGGGTAGTCATTTACTCCTTCCTTTTGAGCTCTTTCCCTGTGCTCTTGAGTTTACTTCCTTCGGTTCATTTTTTCCCCTATATTTAGGAAGATTTTACTTTCCCTTGCTTGGGAGGGGTTATTCTTCTGTTCTTTACGCCCAGAAGTCTACACGGATGGATTGACAATGTATCTGTTGCTTCTCTGTGCTGCTTTTTTCCCTCCAAGCGCTTTTAAGAGTACTGAGGAGAAATGCTAAGGAGCGTAGGTTGGAGAATGATTCGTTTCCCACATAGGTTTGGCCTCTTTGCTCTTCTTCAGTTCTTCTTGTCGGCATTGTACTGGCGCTAAGGAGCTCAGTTCCTCGCTACCTTGAATCTCGTGCAGATTCTCAAGTTCTGGGGAAAAAAAAATGTCGCTCACAACAAATGAAAACGGCTGTTGGGTGCAAGCAGTGGGAAGAAATAGCCTCCAGTGAAAATGTCTTTCCTTATACCTGGTTTCTGGTATCACTGCACTTAGAGCTTGCTGGATGCTGGGTACTGCAGACGCCGGGATGCTGCAGAGGTGCCGCAGAGCTCTCCTGGTGGAGCATCCATACTTGCTGGAGACCACCTCCATAGGGTACCCCCACTGGGGCCCATCTCTGGGGCCACAGGAGAGGCTACAGAGAGCCAGGAGCCGCTGTCGGTGCTCGGGAGGCCCAGCTGATTCAGGACTGGGTGATGAAAACCCAAGATTTTTCACCAAATTAGTCCCTCCTCCCAGCAAAGACTCTACCCCTGCATCTTCACTCAAGCACCTTAGTCACACTTCTCTCTTTGGCTAGGTCTTTGGGAAATGGGAAAAGTGTGTCCTGCTGCCAGAGGCCCCGTCTCCCCGGCCCCGTCTCCCCGGCCGGGAGTCGACACAAGATGGCGCCGCAGCCCCCGCGGTGAGAGGCGGGCGCGGCGCCACCGCCAGCCCGGGTCACGGCTCAGGCCGGCCCGGCCCTCAGGGGATCGTCTCGGGGGTGGCCACGAAGGACAAACTCGACACCGATTCAGGCGTGGGCCGTTTGTTTGCAGCCTGCGTAGCCATAACGGCGGGCACAGCCGCGGAACTAAGCGGTACTGGTTTTAAAATGAAAGAGGGTAAATTTAGAGTAGATATTAGGAGGAAATTCTGCACTGTGAGGGTGGTGAGGCACTGAGATGCTCCAGAGAGAGATGCAGATTCATGGGCATTCTCTGCTGGGTTTCAATCTGTGTGTTTTAGTCGCTCCCCTTGCAGATGGCTCACACAGGGGCCGAGGCCGCGGTCTCTGGGGCCTTGTCAGGAATCAGGCAGTTCGGGGTGCAGAAAAAAAAGGTTAAGATTTTTCCCCCCAGAGGCAAATTTTCACGGGGGTCTGGGCTTGGAGGACCTGTTGGAGGAGTTTTCTGCCATGAATATCAGTGACTGTCCTCTTGGGACTCACCTGAGGTGTGAGAGAGTGCAAGGTGAAAAGGTGGCATGAAACCATTTTAGCTGAAATGTGCTCGCTGGGCTGAAGCAGATGAAGCAGCAGTCCAGCATTGTGTGTGTATAGCACACATGCATATGTAATGTGGTCTAAGGACGTTCCTGAGATCTGAATACAGGGGAAAAATATGAGTATGATCTTTTTTTACAAACCTTCACCTTCATACTCTTCTGTGCCTTCAAACACAGGCAAGGTGAGGCCTAACAAAATCTTCCCCTGGAAGCAAACACCAAGGAGCACTCAAAATAAACCTCTGTGCTTCCCTCCTGAGTTTGCTTTTCTTAGCTGGGCCAGTGAGGTTTGCTGTGGGGTCTCTGCTTCTCCAAAATCTCATTGTTCCTTCTGTGGAGAGAGAGAAGGGGAGAGGGGCTGCGTGATGCTGCCCATGGCAGGGATGGAGTATAGGCAAGGGGGGTGCGGTAAGAAGGCGACTTCTTTCTATCAGAAGGTTTTTGTGGTGCCCCGGTGACTGTTAGGAAGCAGGGAGCAGTGATGTCCTGGATGTGAGCCGAGGAGGATCAACATCAGGTTTCCTGCTGCTGAGTCACTGCCCAGCCACGCTTGGCACTGTGAGCCGGGCGCTCAGGCAGGACGTGTATAAATAAACTCACCGATGACTCCACGGATGTGCACTCCTCTGATAACGGCGTGGTTGAAGCCCAACGGCCCTGTGCCAGCACAATCAGAGAATGAGAATTTGGATGTACTCTGGAGCTACAAAGAAATGTGGTGGGGAAAGGCCGGCGTTAGCTGAAATCGGCCATAAGCAGTTTATTGCCGTTTCCAGAAAGAGCCTGGCTGATAATAACATTCTTTTCTTCCCTGCCCTTCCCTGAGTACAAAAATACCTCGTTCAGCTGTGCAAATCTCCAAACTGAAGCCAAACCTGGAGGAGCTGTAATAGTTGCCGATCTATTCTCCTTTGGCAAGGGTGGAGCAACGTCCAGAGCTGGATCATGTCTCACAAAGCAGAACAAAGCATCACCGCAACAAAAAAGCTCTGCCCCGTCTTAGGTAAAGCATTATTTGGTTTGGTGAGGAGAAAACCACGAGGGAAACTTCATAGTCCTTTAAGAGAGCCCTTAAGAGGTTTTTTCCCAGCCCTGAGAGTTATTTTCATTAACAGGCTACTTGTACATGTTGGAACTTGCCTAACAGTAATTTCTTTATTAGTTATTATTGTTTTACTTGGCTGGAAAAGGCATATGTAGAGACCTGCACCTTTAAAGGCCTGGAAAAAGGCAGCTAGATCTAGTTATGTGGTGCAGAATTGTGCTGAACGAAGTGATCAATGAGAAAAGAAGCACTGGATGAAGCAGGATTTCATACGGAGCCTTGTCTGTGGTGTATCACCACCCAGCCCTCGTCTCAGCCCTCCCCCTCTATGAGCTTCTGTTTCAGTCAGACAAAAGCAAGGAAGGAAAATCTTGACATTTTCTTCCAGGACATGATCAAAGAATTTCCCTACGTTGTCAAAGGAGGGCAGTCTCAAGTAAAGCAAAAGGCTTGGAAACCCCGAACCCTGTGAACCTGAGTGTTTATGAAAAATCCTGATGAAGACGCTCTGTCTGATGGTGAAGAGTCTCTCTCGGCACGAGCCGGGGTTTTATTTTCCGTAGCCGTAGAAGCGAATGGGCTCTCCTTGCTCTGAGGGCTTTTGTGGAAGACGGTGAAACAACAATGCAAAATTGTAGTGGTGAAAGCGCGATGCATAGCAGAGGGCAGAGCTGAGCTGATATTCTAGTGAACAGAACAGTAAATAATAAACGAGACTATTAAGAAACATGAAAAACTGAGGCTGTTCCGTAGCTGATAGAAAACAATGACAGCGCCCTGAGGATAAAGGTAGGAGAAAGCAACTACAATGAGTCTTTTCATAGCGGTATATCTTTCTGTAGAATAAGAGGCAACAAAATACAATAAAAAACCCTCAGAAGACAAGTTGTCCATATGTGTTATTAATGCAGGAGGAAGAATTGAAAGTGTCTTTGGCTCCAGAGAGGTATCTGCGTGTATTACCCGTCTGCTAAGAATAAGGGCAAAGCCCTGAATAGTGCAAGGAATAATGGATGAACAGAAGAACTGGACGTAAATCTGGTAGTAGGATGAAGTATGAGGCAGCAGTGGCAGCTTGCTAAAATTAAACCAGTGAATCTGAACATGGAATGTATCTCTGGTGCACCTTGCTTGATTCACTGAGAATACACTTGGGGTGCACTTGACGAGTGGTGTTTATTAGTGGGCTCGCGGACTCCATTTGAACAGCGAGAGGGAAATAAAGCAAATGATTGACAGCGCTGAGCATTTTCTCTTGGTAGTTTCTGGAGGACACGGTGACTTAGTATGTGCATCGCTCACATGCAGGTTGCTCAAGTCGCTGAATGCTTCATACTAAGAGGCAGCAAAAAGGTCCGCTCCTCCAGACGCAGCAGCAACGTGCCTGCCCTTGGGAGCAGCTGCTAGAGCTGCGCCAGATTTTTGGTGCATGTTGCACTGTGCCACCCCGTCTACATCAGTTTGCAGAACTCTGTGACCTGGAGACCTGGGGCTGTTTAGCCTGGAGAAGACGAAGAGGGGATCTGATCAATGCTGATCAATAACTAAAGGGTGGGGGCAAGAGGATGGGGCCAGACTCTTGTCAGTGGTGCCCAGCGACAGGACAAGGGGCATCGGGCACCAACTGGAACCCAGGAGGTTCCATCTGACACTCCTCACATTTCTGTTCCCTGGGAAAGGACACCATTGATCCCTTATCGCTAATGATTGGCAGCAGAATGAAGACACTGAAATACCCCCCCACACACACACTCTCGAATCTGTTGGCTGAGATCAGAAACCATCTTTCCGGGTCCTGACAGCAATTGATTTTCCTGGGGGGTCAGCCACATGGCCTCCTTCCCTGGCGGAGGGTGGGCTTGCAGAAGCATATGCTGAGAGCAAAAAGGCCCAGAGGAAGTTTTGGCTCAGCTCTCAGCCATATTTGTGCCAAGAGCTTCCTCTGGAGGGCAAGAGTCAGAGAAACCAACTTGACAGAGCTGCCTCTGCAGGATGGCAACCAAGTTTGGATAGGCAGGAGCTTGGTGAAGTGGAGAGAAGCTGAGAAGTCCCTCAGAAGTTGGGGTGCTGCATAGGGAAGAAAGGTGTTTCTTTAGGCCATACCCTGGTGAGTTATGTCAAGTTGTGAAGCAGTACAAGCCCTAAGGTTTGTTATCTGGAGAAAGGGGAAACCCGCGTTAGGAAGGGAGGGGACATAAAGGACGCTTGCGAAAACCAAGCAGTAACAGCCCCAAGGTGCTAGACTGTGTGAGAAGCTGCTATAATAACTAAATACCTGGGAAATGCATAGTAGCTCCTCTTCTGGCACTTAAAAAATTCTTTTATAGCTATTACTTAATTTTATCACATAAAAAGGTCGAAGAGATCTCATATTATCACTTACTTGGTGCTGCCATCTTATCAAATAGCTATTTTCTTCCAGAGGAAAGGGCTTTGTTATCTCTTTACAGAAATTTAAGTAAAACCAGAATCACAGAATCGTGGGATGGTTTGGGCTGGAAGGGACCTTCTAGTTCCAACCCCCTGCCATGGCAGGGACACCTCCCACTAGACCAGGTTGCTCAAACCCCATCCAACCTGGCCTTGAACACCTCCAGAGTTGGGGCAGCTACAACCTGCCTGGGCAACCTGCACCAGTGACTTGCCACCCTCACAGTGAAAAATTTCTTCCTGATTTCTAATCTATATCTCCCCTCTTCCAGTTTAAAGAAGAAAAGTATCTGTTCTCACTTGTCACTCAAGACTTGCACAAGCCTGAATATCTGCTGACCTCCTCACTCTCACAAATGTATAAACAGAAAGCTTTTCGTGTTGAAAGCAAACAGACCTCTGGGAAGAGTAGAGAAGAAAAGATTGCTTTTACTTCCGTGATTAACATGGTCACTCCTTCCCCAAAAGTCTGCTCCTTTAAAAGATGGGAATGGTGAGGCTATGGAGAGAGGTCAGAGACAGCTGAACGGCAGAAGGGTGAGGCAAAGATCCAGAAATCCCATTTTGTCACAGTCTGCAGCTTCACAGGCACATCCTGCCATGTACCTAATGATTCTAATGGAGAGTAAATCACAGGTTTTTAAAGAATGATATGTAATAACCCTGCCGTGAACTGTGGAGAATGAGAACAGGAGGAAAAGGAGGAGGAGTACGAGTGCAGTTACGTGAGCAGATGTTACCTTTAGACGGCTGATACCAACTCACCAAGTAGCTGCGTCTTTGCAGGTGTTTGGAACCCAGCTGCATCTGCCACAAAGCACACGGGAAGAACATTGTGTGATTTTTGCATGCACAAGGACATCTCCTTGGGGAAACAATAGTCTTAATGATGAGGCTTTGAGGGAGTGAGAAAAATTCATTAGTCATAAAGAAATCCTGGTGAGCCGCCCAGTCACTCAGGGATTTCAGATCATTCTTGTTCCCAGTAAGAACGCGTATGTATTGGAAGAACACGTGAGAAGAACGAAGCGTTGCAAGAACTGAATGTGAAGGAGGGAGTAAACAAAGGGAATTAATCTTTGGATTTTCAAAGTGAATTAAATCCCCCGTTGAACTAGAAATCTGGCACCTGAATAGCATGACAGATCAGCGTGTCTGCCTTTCAAAGGCAGTTCTCCACCTTCTTGTGGTTAGTCCCAAAGGAAGGTGCGGACCAGACAGTGCAAACCACTGCCCAAAGTGGAGTCCAGTCTGGCCACAGGACCTGCTTGTCCTGTGAGAATGTGAGGGGTTGGAAGGGACCTCTGGAGATCATCAAGTCCAACCCCCCTGCCAAGCAGGACCATGTCACTTAGGAGGCCGTAATTATGTGTGTATGGCAATATTGGAATCCATATATATATAATTTAAGTTAAAGCTTGTGTAAGGTAGCCTTAAGTTCTGGATTTTTTTCTTTAGGGTGGGGAGGTTTGCAGGGGAGAAAGATTATTTAGGTATTTGGAGTCAAGAACAGCTCAGTATGAATCTGGACCTCATTTGGGGAGGGAAAGGAAAGGAAGGAGGAAGGAAGAGCGAAGGAGAAAGTGATTTTCAGCACCCTGGTTTGCATGAGGCTACAACTGGAACTTGTGCTTCATTAGATGTTAATGAATGCAAACCTTGGTCAATAAATGGCTTTGGAATTTTGAGAAAGACATGAAGGAAAAGTTGGGATTGCTAGAAAGATATTTTATGTTACTTCACGTAATGGATAAAGCAAATGAGGCTTTCTGGTCACACTTTACACTGTGATATACAGTACAGCCATCCTCTTAAATTACATTTACACGTTTTTTAATAAGATATAAACACAAATCTCCTACATTTATGGAAAATTGTATTGAGGGGAATCAAAGCTGGCTGATTATCCACCCCATTTTCCAACATAGTGCGCGCTGATGTCTGTCAGTTATACACAAGGCGTAGTAAAGAGAAAAGGCCATGCAGCAACTGTTCCTCTGTCCATTAGATATTGAGTAATGAGACTCCAGAAGCTTTCTGAAGGCTTGGTGCTAGCCTGGAAGATCTCTACCCACTCTTTGTCTGCTGGAGGTGGCACACTTCTTTTAATTTACAAAACGATGCAACGCACTGGGGCTTTAAAAGAGATGAACGAGGAATCAGCAATGCCAGAGAGAGCTGCGAACCGCAGATAGCAAGAACCATGGAAAGCGTTTCTGTTACAAAACCCACCAGGTTTGGGTTTTTTTTTAATTAGTGAAATATACCATGACATATGATTTTGTAAATTTGCAATTTTAAGCAGCCACATGTAGAAAAGCATTCAAAGTTTTCCGAACACACACACAAAAAGTATATTGTTACCATTTTATTTCACTTGCCACAGGTGTAAGCACCAAATAATGAGGATAATGTGGCACTTGTATGTCTGTTGCCAGTAGATCATCTTTGCTTCCACAGATGAGCTCTAGGACCTTTCTGCGGTGTCTTAGGAGGTGAAGGCCCACAGCCCTGCCCGCCCCTCCGTGGCTGGTGGATGACTGGACTGAGTGATACCTGCCCATGGAGCTCCACTGGGAGCTCCCAGATCCCATGTGTTAAACTAGTGGTGTGTCAATGCTCCAGTGATGATGTGAAGAAGCAGCAAGAGGGTCATAAAATGGAAAGATCTCATCTGATCTAAGGTCTTGGTTGTTCCTGTGATGAATGGCAGTCATTGGAGCCTTATGTTAGGCTCCAAATTTGGGTAGAGTGCTGTCATTATATCCAGGGGAGCCAGCAGAACGGGATCATCGGTCCACACTAAGTTGCACTTTTGTCTCATTTCTCTCAGAGTGATTATTCTGATATTTCCTGTCCTCACTTCCACCCTCTTTATCAGGGATGCTTACAAAGTTGTTCGGTCTCACTGGTTCTCTGATGAATTCTGGGGAACCTCAGAGTACATAGCAAAAAAAAATCTAAAAAGTAAACCTCTAATTTAAAAAGAGAAATTTGGGTATTTAGCAAGCTTTAAGGACAGTAAATTCTGTAGACAAAGTTCTCACAATGCGTATGGCTCACACAGTAATGTACAAATGAGATGCCTGATGTTGGCCAAACGTGGACCTTTCCTCACTCAGAAGTGTTCAACACTCAGGCCAGAAATATTCCCCAAAGCTCTAGGGTCAGTTTATCTTGGGGTATGGCCGATTGATTGCAATGGGATTTGAAAATGCACTTTAATATTTCCCTGGCTAGGAATTGATCTGCGCATTATTAGAACCGGGCTGTCAGAACAATGGGTTAAATTAGTTCTTGAATATTAATTCAGTCTTAATTTGGCAAATACACTACTGCATTACAGCAGACATCTGAGAGAGAGATGCCTTGCTCAGAACTGGGTCTGTGTAGAAGAGGTAGCAGCCCTGACCCAAGTGCAGGGTGCAGGAACACCTCTGTAGGGGCTTCTTCTGCAGCCGTGCCTTGGGTCCATCTTAGGAGCACCATTACTGGTGAGCTACAAGGAAAGATGATTAGCAAATGACTCTGGGGCTTTGGGGTTGTTTGTGCCTGCAGAGATTATTGAGCAGCGCTATATGCAGTTTATTATGCAATAAATGGGGGAAACAGTAGAAATAAGAAAGTCTGGTTTTAAGTCCATGCCTGACTTCCAGCCTTGACCTCACTGCAATAATCGCAGCCTCCCCAGCGTGTCTTTTATGAGAGCTCTGTCATCCCTGCTGTTCCCTCTCTGCTTGATCTCAAGCCTCTTCACAGGATCTCCAGGCCCTTCCACACCCACACCTACCAGGTTGAAAGAGGCAGTAGAGGGCTGTGGCCAGCTCTCAGCTGACGCTTTGAAGATGACACATAAATGTTAAGCTTTACGCTGTGGCCATTAATTCAGTGGACAATGGAGTTTCACAAAATGGTTGGAATTCAGGGTGGGATTCAGGTGCTTGGACATTTCTGTCATTGCCTAAAGCTGGCATGCTGCCTAGAGACTTCCACATGGGGCTGGAGCTAAGGCAAAACATATATCAAAGACCTGCACCTCTCTGGAGCAGCAGATGGAGGATGTATGTGGACATCTAAAGTAGCTGTAGATTTGAGTGCTGTGTCCAGCTCTGGAGTCCTCAGCACAGAAGAGACATGGATTTGTCAGAGCAGGGCCAGAGGAGGCCACAAAAATGATCAAGGTCCTGGAACCTCTCTTCTGGGAGGCCAGGCTGGGAGAGTTGGGCTTGTTCAGCCCGGAGAGGAGAAGGCTCCAGGGAGACCTTCTTGTGGCCTTGCAGGACTTCAAGGGGCCTGTCAGAAAGCTGGGGACAGACTTTTTAGCAGGGCCTGTTGTGACAGGACAAGGGGTGATGGTTTGAAACTAAAAGAGGGAGATTGAGGCTAGAGAGAAGGAAGACATTTTTTACACTGAAGGTGGCGAGACCCTGGCCCAGGTTGCCCAAAGAGGCAGTACAAACCCCACCCCTGGTAGGTCAAGTTGGCCAGGGCTCTGAGCAACCTGAGGTAGTTGCAGGTGTCCCCGCTCAGTGCAGGGGGGTTGGACTAGATGACCTTTAAAGGTCCCTTCCCACCCAAACCATTCTCTGATTCTATGATTCCCACTTCGTGGGGACCTGGGGAGCTAAAAAGGCATAAAGAAGGATGAAAGAAGGGAAGAAAAGGAGAAAGGATTAGTTTGGAGTGTTTACTGGAATGAAGAAAGACGGCACTTGGGATGTAGAGAACAAGAATAACTACTTCAGGAAAGAAGTGGGAGAAAGTATGTGATTGCATCTCCATATTTCTCATCCTTGTGTAGGCTGGTGGTGACCATCACCAGTGGTGCCCGTACTCTGACAAACTGATTTCAGACCATACTCTGAAATACTGATTTTAGATCCAGCAATGGCTGATCTTGTCTTGAAACACTAAATTAAGGTGGTCCCCGCTGAGAACATGACAGCGAACAGAACTTTTCAGCCACAAAGTAGCTGGAAAACTTGTCTTCAAGCAGCTGGCACTACTTTATGGGCAATCCCTGGAGACAGCAAGTGCCAGCATGACCTATGCAGCCTGGTAGCCTGAGCCAAGACAGGGCACATCTGCTGCGACCTGCAACAAAGACACTGGCCTTTCATGGTCAGTTTGTGAAATCGTCAATCTTTGGCAGAACTTTGGCTCTGTCAGCCTGCAAAGCAACTCATCAATTCACGCAAGCCATCTGAGGAGAGAATAAGTTAGACCAGCATGTACAGCATCTACAGTACCGAGGTCTCCTTCAATGACAAAGAAAATCTTAACTATCCAAGTGAAGACGACAGGTCTTGTGCTTCAAAACTGATAGACAGCCATATGACATCGAGATGGTTTGTACCCTTACAGTCAGGGTCTTACCTCAGCTTTTTTGCTCATACGCAATCCACCTCTGATCTCCCAAGAATGAATTTGTTTCACATCCGTTTATGTGGGTTTATGCTACTTTCTGGCTGTGGGAATAAAGAGCTTCATTCTCTACCTTCAAACTGCTCCTCAGATTGCATTTCCTTTGGCTTGCTTTCCATGGCTGATCTTTGTGGTTTTGCTCGGCTTTTCTTGCCTCCTTTCAACTTCTGCACCTTGCAAACCATAGCTTTATTTCTTAGAATCACAGAATGGTTTGGGTTGGAAGGGACCTTCAAGATCATCTAGTTCCAACCCTCCTGTCATGGGCAGGGACACCTCCCACTAGACCAGGTTGCTCAAGGTCCCATCCAAGCTGGTCTTGAACGCATCCCATGATGGAGCACCAACAGCTTCCCTGGGCAACATGTTCCAGTGTCTCACCACCATCATGGTGAAGAACTTGGTCCTTCTATCTAATCTTAATCTCCCTTCTTTCAGTTTAAAGCCATTACCCCTTGTCCAATCACTACAAGCCCTAGTAAAAAGTCCCTCCCAGCTTTCTTGTAGGCCCCTTCAGACACTGGAAGGCCATAATAAGGTCTCCCTGGAGCTTCGTCTTCTCCAGAATGAACAACCCCAATTTCACATCATTCTTTGCTGCTTCCCTTCCTCCTTATCTTTTTTTTTTTAGGATGGCTCTTCCATAATCTTGACCTAGGTGAGTTTTAAAGCCATACACATCTTTCATTACACTAAGTATTAGCTTTACGGTACTGCGTAAAGATGTAGTAAAGCGGTAACGTAAAAAACGCCAATGAGAAAATTCCCGTGCCTGTAATCCCAAATAGATTTCCTAGGATTTTATGATTAACACTTTATGTAATGCCCTGAGGGGAGTGAAAGGCTCTATGGTTGCCCAGTGAACCATACAAAACATAACCTGTGCCTCAGGGGACTCGCAGGTTAAATCTACGAGTGGGTACCAAACAATACAAGTAATTGCCAGGTAGGCAATCCCGCAGGCAGCCGGAGTGTTCCAAGCCGGAACGTCTCCTGGCATGGAAGCTTTGCAGAAGGAGTTGGAACGGGATGCTCATCACAGCTTAACAGCAAGCTGCTCCAGGAATAAGCAGCAAAATGAAGACTAAAGAGAAAATACCAGATTAAAGGGATGACCAATTTGTTCCCAAAGTCTCATAATACTCTGCTGTCTATGGGTGAGTGAAGGTAAAAAGCAGAAGTCACAGCTGCTGTCTCCAGTTCCTCAGCTGCGCAGTGGGAAGCTGGTCTGTTGAAGTGGTTACTGGTTGGGATCTCAAACCCTTAGTGGAAAGTTTGGAGTAGTTCACTTAGATGTCACAGAATCCCAGCACGGTGGGGCTTGGAAGGGACCTCTGGAGATCATCTCATCCAAACCCCTGCTCCAGCAGGTCACCAAGAGCAGGGAGCCCAGGGTCACATCCAGGTGGGTTTGGAGTCTCTTGACTCTACAACCTCTCTGGGCAGCCTGGCTCAGGCTCCGACACCCTCACACCAAACAAGTTTCTCTGCCTGTTCAGATGGAAACTCCTGGGTTCCGGTTTGTGCCCGTTGCCCTTTGTCCTGTCACTGGGCACCATTGACAAAAGTCTGGCCCCATCCTCTTGCCCCCCATGGGCCCTTGAGCTCTTGATCAGCATTGATCAGATCCCCTCTGAATCTTCTCTTCTCCAGCTCAACAGCCCCAGGGCTCTCAGCCTTTCCTCAGTAGAGATGCTCCAGGCCCCCCAAGCATCTTCGTAGCCTTTGGCACCCTCAAAGGAAAGAAGCTCTTCCTCATGTCCTAAGTGTGCTGAAGCTGAGACAAACCAGACACCAGACAGCATAGAACTTCTTGCTTTACATTAAACAGTAAAAGGGTGTGGAGAAAAGAGGTAAGAAGACCCTTGCCCAACAGGTCTGAGTGGCCCAGCACTTAGCAAAAGCGCAGAAGCTTGAGAAGATTTTGCTTATCCCCAATCAGACGCTAACAATCCACCCTTAAAAGCTGCTTTCCGCTTTTGCTCCTCCTCCCTTCAGTCAATCCTCTTTCACGAGGTGAGCCTTCTGCTAATCCCTTCCGCTACCTGCCAAAGCTGGGAGGTCCCTCCATCCTGAGCAGAGCTCCACCAACATCTCAGCCAGCCTCCAATCTCGGCAGTGACTCAGCAATGCCAGCTCCGTTTTACTTCTTCCTTTCCTCACCCCCATGCTTAACGCTGTAAGAAAAGCAGAGGGGTGGAGCCATGGAGTTTTTCAAGAAGTCATTCCAAGCACAGATGGCTACACCCAGAGCTCAGCTACGGGTTTCATTGAAAACAGGAGAGTTGTAATAACTCTAAGCAAAGCAACTCAGCTTCCTGTGGCTTTGCATCTTGTGGCTAGATGACCCCCTAGGTAATGAAGTGCAAGTTCTGAGAGAAGCCGTTCCTGTGGTTACGGCATTCATAACGGCTTTCCTCTGTGTGGCTTCTCTGATGTCTACTAATACAGTTGAGCCCAGCTGGGAACAAAATTTGTCTTTCCTTTCTATGAGACCAATTAGTTTCATAAAGAGCAGAAACATAGTATTTGTAAGGCTGCTGTTTGCCTGTGTAATATGGTTGAAATCAGTGAGAGAGGATGGAATAGATAAACAGAATCAGCTGGTGGCTAGTCACAACTGGGTGTTCCCCAGGACTCAGTATTGGGGTCAATTCTGCTTAATGTCTTTATCAATGACCTGGATGAGGGGATTGAGGGCTTCCTCAGCAAGTTTGCAGATGACACCAAGTTGGGTGGGAGTGTTGATCTGCTTGAAGGTAGGGAAGCTCTACAGAGGGATCTGGACAGGCTGGAGCGATGGGTCGAGGCCAATGGGATGAGGTTCAACAAGGCCAAGTGCTGAGTCCTGCATTTGGGTCACAACAACCCCCTGCACCTCTAAAGGGTGGCTGGAAAGTGTCCAGTGAATGAGGACCTGGAGGTGTTGGTCAACAGCTGGCTGAAGATGAGCCAGTGTGTGCCCAGGTGGTCAAGAAAGCCACCAGCATCCTGCCTTGGATCAGCACTAGTGTGGCCAGCAGCACTAGAGCAGGGATTGTCGCCCTCCACTCAGCACTGGGCAGGCTGCCCCTCAAACCCTGGGGTCAGTTTTGGGCCCCTCATTCCAAGAAGGACATTGAGGGGCTGGAGCATGGCCAGAGAAGGTCAATGAAGCTGGGGAAGGGTCTAGAGCACAAGCCTTGTGAGGAGCGGCTGAGGAACCTGGGGGTGTTGAGCCTGGAGAAAAGGAGGCTCAGGGGAGACCTTCTCACTCTCAGCTCCATGGAAGGAGGTTGGAGTGAGGTGAGCACTGGGCTTTTCTCTCAAGGAACAAGTGACAGGACAAGAGGAAACACCCTCAAGTTGCACCCGGGGAGTTTTTAGGTTGGATACTGGAAAAAGTGTCTTCAGCAATGGGGTTGTCAAGTTCTGGAACAGCATCCCTGGAGAGATTTAAAAGCCGTGGAGATGTGGTGCTGAGGGACATGGTTTAGTGCTGACCTGGCAGTGCTGGGTTAACGGTTGGACTCCATGATCTTAAAGGTGTCTTCCAACCAAGACAATTCTATGATTTTATATACGCTTAACTGCCCTGGAAACCAGGCTAAAAATGAGGTAGCAGTTTTAATTAGTTGAAATGATAACAAAAGAAATTCAGTGTTGATAAACATAAAGTAATGCTCCTGGGTGAAAGATAACCTAATGTTAAATAGTATAAAAACTAGGAAGTCGGGATGTATTTCAGGAGTAAATCCAGCCTGCTACTGCTAGTTCTGCATGTCTAAAATATGGAATACATCAGTAGCTGGACAACTTTAAAAGCAGCATACTGCACAGGTACAGGTGAAAAAGAAAATCCGTGGAACGCTGATTAACGAAGTCCCAAGTCCCCCCCACCAGAGCAGTGAAGCATGCCAGCACTGCTCACCAGTAAAGCACACTGATACCAACTTTAAACCGGTTTCTCAGACCCACCTCCTTCATGAGAACACGATTTGTAGGTGGTAAGATGGAAGTGAGGCTCAATGAGAAACAGGGAAACATTAATGACAGCACAAACCACCGCGATTCAGAGGAACTGGCTGATTTTGTGCTGAAGCAGATGAGAAGCGGTCACAGAGGCTGTTCCACCACTTGTGCTGCAGAGGAGATCACCCCTGGAAAAGCAGCGACAACGTACGAATGGAAGCAGTGGGGGTAAGGTGCAGATGGCAACCATTAACGTGACTATTTTTGCAGCAATCAACACCTCTGGAAGGCAAAAAAAAAAAAAAAGCCTCCATGCTAAGTCATAGGTGGTAAGAAGCCAACACCTCACTGAAAGAGGAGGAATTGTTCAATTATTATTCTGGAGATGAGCACTGCAAACGCAGGCACTCGCACCCGTGTTACAACCTGTTATCAACCGCAGCACGTCGAACGGATTAAAGGCTAACGTCGCAACACCGTTCCTCTTACTATCCTGTGCCATCCCGGGGTCTTCCAGCTTCTCAGCTTCGAGATCCACATGGTTGCAACATCAGACCAACTTTGTTTGCTCCTAGTGAAAGAGGCGATTCACTTCCTTTCAAGGAGCTACGCCGTAAAATGTTGAATAAACTGGCCCCGAAATTGAAAGTGGAGGGAAAAAGAATACAAAGCGAGGTGTAAAAGAAGATGGGAGTCGAGGGGAAAATCAAAGCAGAGAATTCATCAGGAAGTAGAGATTTTATCAAAGCAATTGGTTCAGCAGGCGGAAAATTTGACTGTGCATGAACACTGTGGAGTAGTGTTTTTCCTGAGTGAGTTCTTCAGGGCAGACACCTTTGTCTTTATAGTTGTAAAACACCAATTAGTATCTTGGGCAGACTACAAACAAATCAACATTAAAACAAAGCAGCGAAAGAGAACCATTTGTATATCCTGTTATGCCTGGAGTCTCTAGGAAAGCTTCAACTCTCTGGAGAGAGACCCTGTTCTCCTTTCTCTCCTCGCCCACGTGAAGGAAATTCTTCACTCTGAGGGTGGTGAGTCACTGGAACAGGTTGCCTGGGGGGTTGTGGACACTCCATCCCAGGTTGGATGGGGCCTTGAGCAGCCTGGTTCAGTGGGAGGTGTCCTTGCCATGGCAGGGGGTTGGAACTAGGTGATCTTTGAGGTCCCTTCCAACCCAAACCATTCTATAATTCTATATGTGTGGCGCGTCTGGAGTAGTTACAAAGCACAAAATCTGATTTATCTCTGTGCTTTGGTTCAGAAGAAGTTCACCATAGGATGCTGCTCTGGGAATTCTTGTTACACTTTTTATGTATGTGTATTCAAATTAAATTAGCAGAACTGCAGGAGCAGAGTCCTCTGCAAGCTGCAAAGCCCACCCAGAACCCCGTTAAACATTGCCCAAGCCAGCCCTGCAGTGTCACTGCTTTCCCGGTGGGAAACGGAGGGCACTTGTTAGACATCCTCAGAAAGGAGATGGGACATTTGGGAGTTTACGGACTGCTGAAATGGTATTGGAGGACTACATAAGGTGGAAGGAGCCAAATGTGGCTCAGTCTTGTCCATATGGTGGGAGAGAGAAGGGTCCCCGACACAAACTATCTTCACATTGTAGAATTAGAGACTGGTTTGGGTTGGAAGGGACCTTCAAGGTCATCTAGTTCCAACCCTCCTGCCTTGGGCAGGGACACCTTCCACTAGACCAGGTTGCTCAAAGCCCCGTCCAACCTCACCATGAACGCATCCAGTGATGGAGCATCCACAATTTCCCTGGGCAACCCCTTCCACTATCTCACCACCCTCACAATAAAGAATTTCTCCCCAACAGCTAGTCTAGATCTCCTCCCTTTTAGTTTGAAACCATCACTCCTTGTCCTATCGCCACACTCCTTGATAAAGAGTCCCTCCCCATCTTGCCTGTAGACCCCATTTAAGCACTGGAAGGCTGCTGTAAGGTCTCCCCAGAGCCTTCTCTTCCAGCTTTTGATTTACCAGTATCCCCAAGTCCTTTTCCTTAAGGGGGTTTGTCTTGGTGAGACTTTGAAGCAGAGCATAGGAGGAAATTTATTTATGTGGATGACTAGTCACCAGGACCCAGGAGAGAAAAGGAGGACCCAGTTATATCAGCAAAGGCATAAACAGTAACTCAAGAG
Organism: Coracias cyanogaster; assembly: GCA_033124195.1. Taxonomy (NCBI): domain Eukaryota; kingdom Metazoa; phylum Chordata; class Aves; order Coraciiformes; family Coraciidae; genus Coracias; species Coracias cyanogaster. Next base: position 6,384 of record JAVSBS010024466.1, on the reverse strand, counting down.
AACTTAATCCAAGCCACCACAAGCTTCCCTTTCAACCAGCCCTACCTAGTACCGCATCTTCCCCCACTTCCCACATACACTTTCTAAACTGGAAAAGCCACTTCATATGGTTTAACTCTCTCAAGTATGTTCAGAGGAAAGGCCAGACACAGTAAAAATCTGTTTGTTTAGGGGCACGGTCATGGTTAAGATGCTATAGAAGGTTGTAGATGCCCCAACACTGGATGTGTTCAAGACCAGGTTGGATGGGGCTTTGAGGAACCCGGTCTAGTGGAAAGTGTCCCTGTTCACGGCACGGGGGTTGGAACTAGATGATCTTTAAGCTCCTTTCCAACCCAAAGCATTCTATGATTCTACACTACAGAGTCCGAGCCTTGCCCTGATTCACACTGAAGGGCTGGTCAGGTTGAACTTGCTGTAAGTAGGAAAATGGTCATTTAGGCTCACAAAAATACAGACTTTAGGAAAAACCTGAAAATATGCCAGCCATGTCTCTGTCTGGCACGACAGAAGCTATCAAAACTCTATCCAAGGCTACAAGCAGGAACACCTGATTTGGGGTTTACGATTCCTAGAGTATCATTAATGTCAAAGGTTGGAAGAGAACAACGGTCTTATCTCCATGTTCAACTCCCTATGGTAAAGAAATAATGATCTTAAATAGTCTAATCAGAGAATGGTTTGGGATGGAAGGGACCTTAAAGATCATCTAGTTCCAACATCCTGCCATGGGCTTGGACACCTTCAACTAGACCAGGTTACTCAAAGTCCCATCCAACCTGGTCTGGACCACATCCAGTGATGGAGCATCCACAACTACCCCAGGCAACCTGTGCCAGGGTCTCACCACCTTCATACTGAAGAAGTTCTTCCTTATTTCAGAACCACAGAAGAAAGGAATTAATAACTGCATCCTACGAGTGAAAACTGGTTCCACATCACCTTGTGTCTTGTCCTGAGAAGCTCTGGTGGACAGCAGCTTGGTAGCAAAAAAGGGTGAGATCTAGAAATCTCGTGAAAGAGTTAAATATTCAGATGGGTAATATCTGAATTTTGAAAGAATTTGGCCACCAGAGCTACTTCCCTGCAACAGTTCCAAGAAGCTGCTGCCAATGTTAACATCAGAAGGCAGATACTGACAGGTTTTTTCTGCCCAGTCAGATGCCAGTATTGACACTCATTTAGACAAGCCAGTACAAACACGCATAAAAGGACATTTTCTATAGCAACGGCTTCTCAAGTAACTAAGGAATTTACCAACAGTCGTGAAATCTCTGGCAGGCGGGTGGAAGGTGGTGGGGTTAGCTTCCCAAATGTCCTGGGGCACGGAAAAGCTGATGAGGCTCACGTAACAACGGTTCCTACCACGCTGCTGAAGCCTGAGTAGTTTGAGAGATGAGTGACAGCCTCCCCGAGCTGTGCTGTACGCAACTAGAATTATGGAAACTTGGTAACGTGTCCTTTCGGATGGTGGCCAAGTGATGTGGAGGGTGGGGGAATAAATTACAGTTGTAGGTCAGGCTCCTTGTGAGAGGAGAGAACCAACAGCTACTTCAGTTTTTCTTTAGACTTGAAAGCAAACAGCAAATTTTCTTACACAAGAGTTACTGACCAGTTAATGAAAGTCAAAGCAATATCCCTTCTATGGGAAAGCCTCAAAATGCTTTATCAGTGTCAGACCTAAACAGAACCAAGCCATCGTGAAAAAGGGAATTTTGCAAAGAAATAGAATGAAAGAATCATAGAATAGTTTGAGTTGGAAGGGATCTTCAAGATCATCTAGTTCCAACCCCCTGCCATGGGCAGGGACACCTCCCACTAGACCAGGTAGCTCAAAGCCCCATCCAACCTGGTCTTGAACACCTTCAGGGATGAAGCATCCACAACCCCACTGGGCAACCTGTGCCAGCATCTCAATCACCTTCAGAGTTAAAAAGTTCTTCCTAATTTCTAACCTAAACCTTCCCTCTTCCAGTTTGAAGCCATTACTCCTTGTCCCATTACTACAAGCCCTTGTAAAAAGTCCCTCCCCGGCTTTCTTGTAGGTTCCCTTCAGATACTGGAAGGTCACAATAAGGCCTCTCTAGAGCCTTGTCTTCTCCAGGCTGAACAAGCCCCACCCTGTCAGCTTGTCCTCGTAGGAGAGATGTTCCAGCCCTTGGATCATCTTCATGGCCTCCTCTGGATGCTCTCCAACAGGTCCATGTCCTTCTTGTGTTGGGGACTCCAGAGCTGGACAGAGTACTCCAGGTGTGGTCTCAGGAGAGCACATTAGAGGGGAAGAATCACCTCTCTTGACCTGCTGCCCACACTGGTTTGGATGCAGCCCAGCATACAAGTAACAAAGCTCTGAATAACAAAGGGTGAGTAGAATCACCATCCAAATTTCTGGCTCTGCATTTTACGCCCCAGTTCGTAGCAGATCATCTAACCAGTCACAGCATAACCGTGCTGGTGCAGAAGGCAAAACTGATTCAGAGGGAGGAAGCTGATCTAATTTTGCAGAGTTTAGAGGAAGGGTGAGCTGTGCAGAAGGTGCAGAACGTTCCCTCGCAGGCTGGGATCTTCACACCCAGTGCTCAGACCAGTTTGCAGTTTTCCTGCCTTGAAGAAAAGGGGACGGGGGTCTAAGCCTGGAGCTGAACTCCCAGCTCGAGCTGCTCTGCTTCTCAGAAGACCACCACCACCATCATCCTTGTGTATGGATTTTGAATCTGCAACTGTCAAAATTTATGCCTTTAGGCCATCACTAGTTTGGAAAAAAACCCGTAAGTCTCAACAAATTTAATCTGGTCTCAGATTCGCAGCATTTTAGCACAAGATTTTGCAACTTCCACCAGCAGTTGTGCTTTTGTCCTGAAAGCAGAGCTGAAAACAATACGAATCCTGGAGAGCTGAAAGCCACGGAAGGAAGATAACGTGAAAGGTTCCCAGATGATTTTTTTAAATACCAGAAGAGAAGGTCTGGACAGGTAGCTGACAGTCTGCTACAGATGACGGATCAGCCAACTCTACAGGGTACAATTTGCATCTGATTCATGGGGATTGGAGGAGAAGTAGAAAGTTGAGATTATGATGAGATTAATCATCGGACTCTAGGGATCCCATTCATCCAGCTGCTGAAGGGTCCTAGAGCTGCTTTGTACTGTCGGAGCTGGAAGTTATCTGGGGTTTGCTGGGATAGAAACATATCTGACTGGAAGGAGGGAAGAGATAAAGGCTTGCTGGTTTTCCAATCAAAGCCAGCTTGTATAAAAGTTATGTGACCATGAGCTGAGATTAAGGACTGCAGAAAACCTCAAATTCCAGACCAGAGCTGAAAAGCTTTGAGATTTAATGCTAATAATTCATAAAGCTCTCCCATTTACCAGGAGTGACTGTTAAAAAAAAAAAAAAAACATTAAAAAAAAAAAAATCAATCAATCTGGAGGAACCGTTCTGCATCCTGAAACAAAGGGAAGGGGTGAGATCATACCTATTTCTTCAGCCTTGGTGAGGTCTCCAAGTTAACATATGAAACAGATGAGGAGACTCGCATTAGCAAGGCGTGCCAATGTCACAGCAATAAATAAACGTTCAAATAATAAGGCTGCACCTTTCAGCTGATGTGTCAACATACTACACTGCCGTCCAACCTGAGCAAGCTGCAGGAGACCCAGGATCCTTGGGTAATTGAAGAGCTGGTGTCACATTACCTGAAGGTAGAGCTCAGAGCACAGCCACTCTATAAAGTGCTACTGCACCAGGCAGGCAGGTAATCAGAAGATAAATACTGTGCACTTCCAAAATCTCTTTCCCACCGTGATCTTCTGTGTTGAACTTGGCATAATCATGGAGTTCTTGGGCTGTTCTACCAACAGGGACACCAAGGTCTGGAAAGCAGTGGGGCAGTTTGCCCCAAACCTTACAGTATCAATATTCGATGTGGGACTCCTGGGTTTGTTCCTGGATCTCTCTTCCTGGGCTTTGGAAGGCCACATAATTCCATGTGTGGCCAGAAGAGCTGCCAAGCTGGGGCTTCTTGTGATTATCTCAATGGAGAAAATTAGGAAGGAAATCTAATTAATAAGTGTCACAGAAAGGAGCCGGTCTAACCAATCCATAACTGTGTTTATATTTTTCCAAGAATTGGTTCCTGACGGAGAGTCCCAGTGCAGTCCTTGGCTAAGATCCTGAGGTCCAGTCACACCAAGGCTCAGGCCGTCCTGGTGGAAGGTTCTCTTTGCTCCAATTCACATTCCCTTTGACTTAGACCCTTCATTTCTAGGTCACTTAAAGACAATACATAAAAGAAAACTTCTGATGTTTGTCTTACAAAGCCACTCACTGGCCAAATAACCCTTTCTTTGAGGACAATTTTTGTCTGACCTTTGTTCCCCATCCGATAGCACAACTCTGACTTTTAGAAAACTCTCTTAGTAAAACAGTTGTTTGGTTTTTTTTTAAACTTAATTTACCTTCTGATAGAAGTCTAAACAAACAATGAGGAGTCACGTTGAATTTATGCCCTTTGGGGAAAAAAAAAGAAACCAAAACAAACCCGCAAAACACTACAATGTCTACCGAGATGTCTATTGACCCAGCAGTTATGAGAAATGTCTTGGGTTTCGGGTTGGTTGTTTGGTTTTTTTTTTCTTGCTGGCACAAAACCAGCTTTCTAAACAGCCAGTGACCCACTTTCACCTAGCTGGCCTCTGAAGTTGAGAGAAGATTCATACCCTCTAGACGTTAGAGGCTCTGTTTGAAGTCGCTGCTGTCAGGAGATGGTCAGTTTACGTCTCCTGTCCTAGGACAGGAAAAGGATGCACTCTCAGCTCCATGTGTTGCAGTGAGATAAGCAAAAAGATTTCTGTCCTATACCCTTATCAGCTTTTCCTGCTACTCTCCAGAACAGACACCACCAAGACTGGCAGCAAAAATTAAACTTGCTTAAGCAAAAGAGAAAAAAAAAAAATGAAAGAAAAAGCCTCAACTATTTCTCATAACTGTAATCCAAAAGGTTGATCTTTGGGGAAAAAATTCATGTTGATTGAAAACTACCGACAATATCTTGTATCCTCAGAATGACCTGATCTCCTCTTCCTCTGACACACCCCCCATGACTTACATTTTAAAACCCGGCTCACTAGTTAAAATTGCAGTCTTTACTACATGAAAGACAAAAAGATTCCTTTTGCAAATAAAACCCATCAGCTGGCAAAAGGACATTCCTTACATAGGGAAATGATGTTGATTATTTACAATTTTTTCTTTGACAGTTTCCTTTGCTTTTCATTTTCTCCTCTTCAAGTTAGTTCTGTCCTTCCACTTCAGTTTCTTAGCATGCAGAGGACAGGCTAGACAGAGCCTTCAAGATCTTGGTTTATCTCCTATCTTTCCATCGCCTGCCCACATAGGATTTAATTTATGGGTGCTTCAGCCTCCACCCTGTATAAAACTGGTGTTGCTTCTTGTTAAAACATTGTCATCCTCACCTGAGATGGACTCAACATCACAGCAACGCCTTGGTCCACTAGATTCTCCAAAGTTTAAAGTTTCTTTCTAATCTTGTGGATGTGCTTCCTAAATTCTCCTCAAATACTACTCTGGTGGGTGAGCAGCATCTGCAGGCTCGTAAGTCCATGCTTATCTATGTATGCTGTGTTCTTGACATCTCCGGACACAATCAGCTCCACCTTCCAGGGAAGGTGCAAACTGCCTGTGCAGTGCAGGTCCAGGAAACAGACTCCACCATCCCTGGCGTTACACCCATCACCCAAGCGACAGCAAGTGGCATTGACATTCATCACCCCAACGAGACAGACACACATCCCAAGAGCCCTTTTAACACATCAACACCACTTCAGGAGGTACCCTCAACTGAGACTTGAATGTATAGATGATAAATAAACCGTCCAGATAGAAACCAAGTTCCCAGCCTTTCTACAAAGCCCCACTTTGACCTACCAACATACATAAAACCAAATAACCTTTAGTGTGTCCCCAGATAGTATTGACAAATATTTCAGAAACATCAGCAACTGCGCTTATGCTCCTCCTCAGCCTTCAATAGACATCATTATTAAAATAATGATAAAAAATGGTCCAAGGGCTAGAGCACATCTCTTATGAAGAAAGGCTGAGAGTTGGAGTTGTCCAGCCCGGAGAAGAGAAGGTTCTGGGGAGACCTTCTTGTGGCCTTTCAGTACTTAAAGGGGCCTCTCAGAAAGATGGGGACAGACTTTTCAGCAGGGCCTGTTGTGATAGCTCAAGGGGTGATAGTTTGAAACTAAAAGAGAGGAGAGATAGACTAGAGAGAAGGAAAAAATTAGGGTGGTGGAACACTGGCCCAGGTTGCCCAGAGAGGTGGTCAATGCCCCATCCCTGGAAGGATTCCAGGTGAGG
>JAVSBS010024465.1:103290-134087 GCA_033124195.1 Coracias cyanogaster | reverse complement strand
GGAATGTCAGCTTGGCTTCCTCAAAACACACCTCCTCAGCAGCCTTCAGGGGAGGCATTAGCAACTTGCACCATGATAAAAAACAGATTAAAAATACACTTGTAAATAGTGCTGAAAATTTAATAGCATTTTGTGCACATTCTGTCATTGATTCCTATATTTCTTAACAATAATTAAATACTTATCATTGCGCTTCAAAGGATGTTTGAAAGGAGAATGACGGCTCCTTGCTGTGGGAGGCCAGTGGAGCAGATAACCTCCTTAGGTTCTGTGGGTACACAGACAAACTGGAATTCTTTTCGCGGGTAGCATTTGTGTATCATGGTGTGTACCTGTTTCAGGTTACTGGGAGATCGAAAACTTAGCTGCTGTTTTTCCAGTAATAAAAATCCTTTTTTTTTTTTTTTCTTTTTTTTTGGAATAAACAATCATTGTAACTAACAGCTTTTACTATTTCTACTGTTTTTCAGCTGCTCTAAGAGAGTGGTTCAAGTGGAATACATATTTGCCCTCTCGTGTTATTGTGTATCGTGATGGTGTAGGAGATGGACAGCTGAGTACTTTGGTTAGTTACGAAGTGCCTCAGTTTCTAGATTGCCTGAAGAGTGTTGGGAAAGACTACAAGTAAGTCTGTTTTCCCCAACTCCCTTTTTTATACTGCAAGAGACACACACACTGGGATACAAAAAGTGGTTACAGATGAAGATTGCGTCATCTTTTCTTCCTTAATTATTGTTCCTTGAGCTCAGATAACTACTTCTCTGATGATTGTTTACGTGACTTGATACCTGACTTTTATATTATAAATTTTTTGTTTTCTACCACGAGTATTCAAGACACACTCATACACACGTATTCCTTAGGCATTCTTGATGCAAATGATAATTAATACTTTTTTCCAACTGGTTGTTCGTAGCCTGGTTACTATCGCATGTGTCTGGTAGGTCCAGATTTTTCTTTCCACTTGGGAAAGGTCTGTCTGTTGTCCAGTCACGTTCTGCAGTTTTCAGCATTCTGCTTTAAAACTTATCAACTGCAGTGAGTTGGTTTCTTTATCTGCTCTGAAAAATGACAATATTTTCTGATGCTACAGGCAAGCAGAGCACCAAATAAGTTACAGCCAATAGGAACTAAGTGCTTACTTTGTCTGTTTAGCTTGTTAATGGCTTCCTCTTCACCAAAAATACTGTTAAAACAGTGTTTTCTATATGAAAAGGTGGGACAGGGAGATGGTAGAAATCAGTTCCATTTTCTAGATGATCCCTTTTTGGTCTGTTTTGCTTCTACTCATGAAGTTAAATATAAGATGGATTGATGAGAAATAGTATCAGAGTTGCACCTGAAACCAGAAATGTAAAGTTAAGAATGTCGTCCTATTGAATCTAAATCAGTGCTTTACTGGAGACTTGTATGTGAAATTAATGCCCTGGAGAAGTCTAAAATTGCTTTTAAATTGAAGCTCTAGAGAATCTACTTCTGTAATACTCTCATTACAGTTTTTCAGGATAGTTTTGGGGTTTTTTCGTTCATTTATTTTAGTCCAAGACTTACTGTGATAGTTGTGAAGAAGCGAGTGAGTACCAGGTTCTTTGCACAGTGTGGCTCAGCGCTTCGCAACCCACCCCCTGGTACTGTCGTCGATGTGGAGGTCACCAGACCAGAATGGTAAGTTGGTAAAGAAGTAACACTTCTGTTTGCTGGCAACCTGGTAGCAAAGGAAGTGTGTCCCATATTAAAGTGATGGTGAGAGCGTGGGAATACTTGCCATGCTTGTGTCCTTTTGGAAAGAAACTATCGTGACTGTCGGGTCTGACTTTCAGAGAGTTAGGACTGAAGGAGTGCTTGTTGAGAGGAATGAAATTCTGTCTGACTGTAGCTTTGGCATTTGCATAAATTTTGTGACTTTAAGGGTGCGTTTTATGAGCGAGTGTTGGAAGTTCTTTGGTTGGGACGCTGCTCGAAGGCTCAGGGCTGTACAATGATGTGTGTAGGTAAAACATACACACAGATCTCACTGACTTCATGCACTTGTGGTTAGTACTGAATGTTGTTGCAAGTCACGCTCCACCACACTCGGGTCAGGTGGTGGGAAAGGCAGAGCTTGTTCCGGACGCAATGAAAGGATTGACTTGGGTCAGAGGACGTGCAGGGAGCAGTGCAGTTGTTGGTGGCAGCGCGCGGTTCCAATGGGTAGTTTTGTCTTTTTGCAGGTGTTGTCACAGGTGACAAACGTTCAAACACAGTTCAAGCTGCTAGAGTAAATGCGGAGTGTAAGTGAAGTACCTGTGCAGGGTGGTTCTCAGGAGGAAAACTGCGATGAACGGCTAAAATCTTTATGATCTTAGGACCTGTTCCATATGATAAGATAATTTTACATTGTTCTGGGTCTCCTGGCCTTTCAGACATAGAGGAAGCTGCTTATTTTGTGGCCAAAGCAGAGGCATACTTCTGGGGTCTATTCAATATGCATGAGGGAATTTGCATTTTTCTAAGAGGATCAGCCTTTTCTATGTCAGACTTCCAGAGTTTTGTTTTCTTTTACAGGTATGATTTCTTTATTGTGAGTCAGGCTGTGAGAAACGGTTGTGTTTCACCCACTCACTATAATGTAATTTATGACACTAGCAAACTGAAACCAGATCATATACAACGTTTAACCTACAAACTCTGCCACATGTACTATAACTGGTCGGTAAGTATGTCTTCTGGGAAATGATAGTTTTCTTCTAAGATTGTGCATCTCTGTGCAGTAACGACCCACAGGAAGGTAGAAAAAGGTATCTGTAAAACTCCATGCAGATGCAGACAGCCCGTCAGTGTGCCTCTTGGCCTGGAGCCGTGGTTGGAGAAGTAGACATTTCATAATTATGTGACCTCTCTGAAGGTTAAAGTCATATTTATTCTCACTAGACAATACTTGTCGTCGTGAGTGTTCTTCCCAAATTGTATGTCAGAAGCAAAACTGAAATGTTTCTTACCTGCGGAAGTACTTACAGTACTTACTGCTTTATGTGACGATGGAACCACGTTTCCTCCATTTCCCTTGAGGCTGCTTCTGTTGCGCACCACGGTCAGCACACAGCTCACGCCCGAGGTGTGCTTTTGAGCTGTCACGTCGGTAACTGTAAATCTTTCACATGATTTAAACATGTCCCGCCTTCTGTGACATCCAGCACCAAATGTAAACCTGCATTTACCGGGGAGCGAGGAGGCGAATGGAGTTGTGATGTTTTTTGCATCTGTTCTATAAAGCACTTTTTAAAAGTGTGCTCAGTGTCTGGAATGTTGTTTTTGCAAATCAGCATAAACTACAGGGAATATAAACTTTATATATATGCAGACTTGAATTCCAGGACTCTGTTACAGTGCATGCGTGCTTATTTAAATGACTTGAAAACAATTCCCTTTTTTTTTTTCTCTTCTGCAGGGTGTTATCAGAGTACCTGCTCCCTGCCAGTATGCTCATAAACTGGCTTTCCTCGTCGGTCAGAGTATTCACAGAGAACCAAACCTGTTGCTTTCAGACAGACTTTACTATCTTTGAAGTTGAGTTTCCAGCTTTAAAAAAGCCAGTAGAGTTCATTTCTAGGGAATGCAGAATTGTTTCGGTTGTGGTGTTTTTCGTTCTTTTTTGTAAGACATGTGCCTGGACTAGTGAGCGTATGCGGTTGTGGAAATGCATTTTCATTGGAGCAGCAAAAAAAGCTTGAGCTGGCAGATCTGCATTTTGAGTAGGTCCCTACTTGCTATAAAAACTATACAGTTTTTTTCATACTTAAGTGTTTTGGGGATTCTTCACTTTTGGGGAAGTCTTACACAGAATCCCTTTTAGCGTACAAGTTACATAGTTACACAGCCCAAACCCAAAGGTCTCCAGCTAGCTCATTACACTTTCAGTTTTCAAAATGCAATTGTTGCTTCCTTGTTTTTCTTGGCTGTTAAAATGAGGGCCACATTTTGCCTCCTAAACTATTTCCTGCCTTAAAAGGAGGCTGTCAGATGGTGGTGGTTATCAAGGCTTTAAGATCGCAGAGTGCAGCAGAACCTGTGGAAGGGGTTGTAGTGCTCGTCCTTGCAAGTGATGTGCAGGAAGCTGTCTTGGGCTCACTCGTGTCTCCCTAGGAGCAGGGGGAAGTGAAGTGGAAGCTCTTCAAATGGCATAGCTGAGGAGGAAGGTCTGTGTACACCAGAGTTTCAGGAATGACTGTCAGACACAGTTATTTCCGTATCTATCACAGCTCTAGGAACACCTTCATTGTCTAGGGCTGCAGCATTCTCCCCACAAAGAGGGACGGCTTTGCCCGAGCTTGACTGCTGTGGGACTTAGCATGGACTATCCTATGAAAGGCTTTTGCTTAGTCCTGTAACTTCATATTTACTACCTAGTGTGAGCAAGTTGTTTTAGACAGCTGCAAGTTCATAACTGGAATGAACAGAATTTTGTTGGCATTGTTTAGCTGCATGCTTGTTAAATCAGAAAAACTTCCATCAGAGAATATCAGCGCACTGATGTTCAAAAAAGTGGATAGTTTTACAGTTCATGGTTGGTTTGGGTTTTGGTTATGCAGTTCCAAGTAACAGTTTGTCTTGTGAGCTTTTCAAGGATAACTTTTCAGCAGGAGTAGCTCAGTCGGTAAAGCAAACAGCCGTGTTGGTGGAAGTGAGGTCAGTTTTGCATTACCAGGCACAGAGTCAAACCAGTGCATGTGAAAGAATTGGGGTTAGTGCTGTGGTTGGTTGTTTTGGTTTTTTTTTCCCCGCTAACTTGTTACGAATCTTGTTCCTTTTCTTTGTGAGATTTAAATAAAGTTGTTGCTGTTGTTGTTGGTTGTTCGATTGTTGGATGTATTTGCATACGTACTGAAAGCTTGGGCTTTGGGCCTACGCTAGGTGACAGATGCGAGAGTCACTTCTGTTCCTCAGCTCGGGAAAGCGCCTGGAGTCTGGCATTCAGGTGAGCCTTTACCCTGCAGTAAACCTCAGCAGCCACCGACAGCGCTGAAAAACCAGGGAGCTCTGTAACTTGTATTCAGTTCAGGCTTTTTTCTTTCCTAGGCTGAGAGAACGGTACCAAGCTCTTGCTTCCGCATGAAATGTGTAACGGAGAGAGGCGTGGGGGGGTGTTGGCAAGTATTCTGCTCTTCCTGCTGTCACACAGCGGGAGCTTGCCCTGCTTGTACCCTGATCGCTGAAGTCTGTCGTGGCCATTCATGCTGATCTGGTTTCTGTCAGTTGAGGTAAGAGAGCAGGAGCCAGCGCCGCTGCTGCCTGTGCCAGCGACGCAAGGGCAGGGAGTGGTTACTGCAGGCTCGTCCTTCTCCACGTGGGTGCAGCAGTGGATCGTGGAGCTGGCACTGTTACTCCATGCCAAATAATCGCTCCCTGGGCATGTGACTTACCCTTGGCGTCAGATCCTTTAGAGGGGAGGGAAGGCTGACGCCATAACACTGGCTGATACAGGAGATCATGAAACATACTGCACTCTACAAAATATCAAATTATTTATTTATATAAAATATAATACACAACAGTTGTACACATGCACACACCCACACAGTACTTTACCACAAATTTAGGCCAGTTATTTTCTTTAATTAAATGTTATAATCTAGCACACAGTATCTTACAGTAATTTACATTATTATCTGAAGACACAATGGGGAAGCTTCGAGCATTCATTTATAAACCTTCCATAAATTACAAAAAGAAAGGCAGTCTGAAAAGTATGTATAAACAGTAAAAACAATTTACAAATGGACAAGAATTATAAAATAGTAACAGCCAATGACTGCCATCAATGTGTAAGATTGTTTTTCATGAGATGCCAATATTGCAATTAGTAATTATCACCTCTTGCAGCCTTTTTACTGGCTGTGGCTTGTGTGTGTAACAGTTTTTTACTTTAGACATGCACTTTATCTTGAATCTGACATCAGCAATATGCAAATGCCTCTTAACTTAGGACTGTACTTCCACAGGAAAAAAAGTTGGGGAGTAAAAGTTTTTTGTTGTGGAGATTTTGGTTTGTTTTTCATTGTTTTCCCCTGGTAATTTAGAACAGTGAACCAGGAACTCCAGAACTGGACATTGTGTTGTTGAAACTGGGTGAGTCTGAATAACTTACATTGTATCTGATAGTGAAAACGTTGACAAAAAAATTAATACAAGGGTTTTGGTTTAGGGGAAAAAAAAAAAAAAGAAGCAAAACCCAAAAAGAAAGCATTTTGCACAGCACTTTCAAACTCCCAGGAGTTACATCAGACATTGAATGGAGTCAGTAACATAGAACTGGATCATAAATTACCATGTTGTAGGGAAGATGGAGACAGTTGAATACACAGTACATACAAAGTATACGCTGTATATTTATTAGACAGTACAAATCATTGTGCATTAATAAGGCAAAACATCAAGGCTGATTAAACTAGGAGTTTCAAGACCATTTTTGTTGATGATAAAGGTTAGATACAGTGGGGTGATCTCTGAACCAGGAATCAATGAATAGAGTTTTCTTCCCCCCACTCATGGTTAAGGGAGACTAAAGGCTGAGATTTATCCAATGGAGTTGCAGATGTTGAGTTGACTTCAAATAAAACCACGTTCTTCTGGTCTTAATCCCACAAAAATTTATGGTTTTGGGATTTTTGTTGGGTTTTTTTAAAGAAAAATACTTGCAACAACAAATCCACTTCCTTTTTTCCTTGGTGTTCTGATTATGCAATTCGCATGATTCTATTGACGCCAGTGAAAAATGTAAAAGTTTGGTAAAGTTGTACTGCATAGTCATGAAAGCCCTAGTTTTGACGTTAAAAAAAAAAAAAAATACACAGACTGGAAGCTTTACAAGTTGTCCAGGAGTACATGAATCATTTCACTGCACCAAGCTTTTTCAGCAGTTTCTTGCCTTTGGAAAGCAGCCCCTTTTTCTTTTTCGAGGACATATCCCTGCCTCTCCCGGGACTACCAGAACCCATAGGTGACGTAGGTGACCCAGAATGGAGATGAACTGTGGGGGATGGTGCTCTCCGGGATGTACCTGTATTCTCAGGAGGAACCTATTAGGTACATTGTTATAATTTATTGAATGTTTGAAAGCTTAAAAGCTATTAGCATCAAGAAAGTTGGTAACATCACTTGTCCCATTACCCACTTAAACAAAAGGGCTGGTTCCTTCTTTGTGGCTTAAAATACCATATGGGCTTATGGAAAAGACGTAAATTTTGAGCAAAAGCACAGACAATAGAAAACACTCCAATAGAGCCCTGGTTTTGGTTGTACTTCTTTAAAGGAAGTGTCAGATACACTTCGTTTTGCCATAGTTTTGGCCACAAAAGCCACAAAACTGGTTTTGGTTTTTCATTTCAGTACTCAGTACCAAAATGAAGAAGGATACTTTTAGCTATAGATTTAAGAAAATGTGTTAATTATTACAGATTAATAATGTATAGAAGCCAAACTGTTTTCAGAAGAAAACACTTAAAATGCTAATTGATCACTTATTCTTTAATGTCCTTTAAATATCTTTTTTAAAAAAATTGGCTAGCAAACTTTATGTACATATTTGAGAAGATGGCACACTGGCTTAAAAAAAAAAAAAAAAAAAGAAAAAAAGCTAAAATGAACCTTAATCACAATCAAAGAAAGCTTAAAGACCCTGACTGCTTGATGCGTGTGCTGCAGCTATGAGGTCACTGAATGACGGTGAATACTTGTACGATAGTCAGATGACAGCATTCCTACATATTTTAAACAGCTATTATTTTTTTTTTTTTTTGATCATCAAAAGCACTTGAATGAAAATGCTAAAACTACTTCTACTCAGCCTCCCCTAACTACAGTGTCCGGCTGGCAAAATGCGATACTATCAATTAAGATATTTCATAGTAGAATCCATGCCTTAGGGACCCCTGTGAGCTCGTAGGGCGAGTTAAAACATCAGCAGTTCACTGGCTGTGCAACAGTGAGTTAAGCAAAGGGGCTTCAAGCCTACTTTGATTTTAAATCAAGGTCTAATTCTAATGAAAAAAAAAAAACCAAAACAAACCAAAACAACTTGGTAAAGCACCCCAACGTACACCTGAAGATACCATATGTTTAGTCTAATGCATTCATTGTGAGCTGCATGTTTCGTATCGAGACGTTATTGCATTGGTAAACCAAACCGCTGCTGAGAGTTCAAATGCGCACGTTCCGGGAACATCCGAGCAAATCGTACCGTCTGAAGGGAGGTTTTCAGAATTGTTGAATAGTTGGTCTTGGGCAAACTGGGGTATAATCGATTATGGAAAACACATTTTAAGGCAGACAATTTGTAGCTTTACTGGAGCGTAATGAGTTTCAAAACCAACTATACCCTTGTAAACTACCGCCCACGTCCTCTTCACCCCGTTTGGGTGTGCTTTAAGGGTTGGGGCTGTGCTTTTCTCATGGTAGCGGAGCTTGGAATTCTTACATCCCCTGTTGGCTAACAATGCAATATGCAGCTTTCCTTTGTAGGGTGGTTAGACATCAACCTCTCCTCTCTATGTAAACATAAACATTTAGCTCATGAAGAAATATGCTCCAAACCTTGGCCGTCATAAAGTGACGTCTGATTGACTTTTAAGGATTCCTTTTTAAAGGATTTGTCTCCTAAGAAACCTAAATTGACTAGATGCAGTAAAAGCATGAGCCTGTTCTGTGGCCAAGGATTTTGGAGACATATTTCTTTCTTTTTTTTTTTTTTTTTTTTCTTTCCCCCACAATTATGTTTCAAGACTTGCATTAGATAGCCAGGTAGCTTTAATTGAAATCTCTATTGGTATCTTCAGTTGCTCACTTACGTGAAGGCTACATTGCCTTATTAAGGTGTGAAATGAACACTCTTCTTCTGTTTCCAAGCAGATGAGCAAAGAAATAAAAATATATATAAAATATATAATATAGAAAAGTATTGCAGTGATGAAACAAAACAAAAAAATGAGATACTCTAAACAGGGTTAGTCTTTCATAAAGAGAAGTCTCTGGGCAATTAATTAATGCCAGTTGGAACAGGAATTCATAAGAGACCTCTGTCAGTCAGCTGCATTTACAGGTTGTATTTAAAGGGGTGCTCGGACCAGGCTTTCAGCCACAAGAACTTTTGTTTTCATCGAGATACTGCACGTAGTGAGAGTTGTTGAGGAGCATTATGGAATAACTACTTCCACCAGGGAAAAGCTGCTTAAACTCCAATTATAATAGAAGGTACTGCAACGCCAGCAGCCAAATGGTAAATGTAGTGCCTTCAGTGACGAGTAGCGCAAGGCTCGGCCACGCCACTTTTCTTTACGTTTTATATAGTTGGAAGTTAATTTTAAATGGGCAAATGGATTAAAGATGTTAAAAGTAATGTCTAAATTATACATGAGATGAAATGGAAGGGAAAATAACTTAAGTTTTTCTTATTCGTTTGCTTACCCTTTTTGCTTTTGTACGCATCGGTGTATCGTGAACGTATCGCGAGGGCGCGTCAGAGAGATAGACTTCAACATCATCAGGCACTTCTTCAAGGAAGTTGGAAGGAACCAGTCCCTTCTGTCCGTTAAGTTCACCCTGCAACATGAAAATTTCAGTGAATGTTTTAACTAAAGCAAATGCAGGTTTCCAGGACAGTAAGGAATGAGTTGTGACTGCTTCAGAGCTAGTGCTGAAGAGGAGATAGATAGCCATCTAAGGTCGCTTGGGACCTGCTGGAGATCACAAGAGCCAGTGCGGGTAATGGAGAGCATATGAACCTCTGTGTTCTTCAGCTACACACAGTGGAGAAGCAGGAACTGAGGTCCCACACAGTTTCTAGACTTGAGGCCTTGGGCCTGCAGTGGCAGAGCCCAGGGTGGCACTGGGCTGCGCAGCCTAAAGGCTCGGCTGAGGTGATCCGGTTTTTCCTTTGGGTCTCAACTCCTGAAATGTATCTGATGAGACAGGGGGGCCTGTTTGCTCTGGCCACAGCACCCTGGAAACGGAGAAGGCAAGTTCAAGATGCAGGTTGGCAGCTGCTATCAACTTGAGACAGTTCTGCTGGGCAGGCACAGCTGGACCGTCTCCCATGATTAAACTCTTCTTAAAGGAATGGCAAAATATTATCCTCAGTTAACTAGTGCTTCAAAGCCTACTGAACGATTTGATTTAATTTAATCAAGTAACCCTTTCTCATAGGGAGGGGCTGGGGCGAGGCCTTTACTGTTAGGTGTCATTCACATGTCCATGTGTGACCAAAATACCCATTTTCCAGCAAACTAAATGGAGTAAATACTGCTTATAAAATGCCAGAAGCAGCTCTGAGCTGTGTGAACATCACTCCCCACGAATGGGCTGAAGGGGCAAGAGTGACCTTCCTCCGTGTGGTCTCCTCCAGCTGAGGGGGCTGCTCGGGTCCTGCCGCAGCGGGGGCGGTGAGGTCGCACCCCGGCTCTCACGGGGCTGGTGGTGCCCTCGGGCTCCAGCGTTCGGAGCGGGAGCGGTGCCGCTAACCCCAGTGAGTGCCGCCAGGCACGCCGCGCAGTTTGCCGTTTGTCAGCTTAGGATCCCAGCTCTTCTCACAACGCAGCGAGCTGGAACTGTGCCCTGAAACCCCCGTGCCGGTGAAGATTGCTCTGACAGGCTGTGGTGAAGTGACCAAAGAGAAGCCAACTCACATAGTAAAATCCATCTTCATCGATCTCGCCAAAGACGGTAATGATGTCGCCCGTGCAGAATGTCAGCTCAGCCTGCAGTGACAGGAACACGGGACAGCGCGTGTTTTGGTAGGCAAATGTTAACATTTCCTTTAATCATAGAAAATCCCATAATACTTTTCCCTCACTTTACGTTGAGACACATTTGGTGAAAATGACTTGAACTTTGAAAGCAAAACTTCTCTTTAATTTAAATATTTCTAGTTTTTAGCTTGCTAAATCCAGCACCTCTCCCACTAGTTGTGAACAGCTCTGGGATTCCCTGTGACAAATGAGCCCCGTGCAGTCAGACCTCGGAGACGCTCAGAACTCATCTGCAGGGAGCAGATGAGAGGGGGGGACAAGACGGGTGGGACACGGTTCAGGCCCACACTCGGTGCTGAGCTGAGCGCTGGGACCAGTGGGTGCAGGAGCAGCCGAGACGGCTTTTCCTGACACACAAACTTCCTGAACTGGAGTTGTGGATTTCTGTGGGATTCTGCTCAATAACGGCTTCATAGCAGGCGTCTCCAGACTCTGAGCTGCTAACAGGATACTGGACTCTTTCTGACCACCTGTGGTTTAAATGTAATTAAATTTGGTTTTTAAACTTATTTTTAACTTTCTGTGGCTGAGAGAGAACAAATGAAGTGTTTGCAGTATAGTGGTAGAATTTGTCTGATTTGTTATGCGAACTACTTTGAAACACTGTAATTTCCAACCAGGTTTAAGTGAGAAATGTAAAACAGCTCTGGCTGTTTTAAAGCATCAAGTCCCATGTATTTCAAAATTCACTTCTTTAAAAGTTCCAAATCATTCTACAATTCACCAATTAAAAAAAAACTTTTCAAAGGGTAACAGAGGGAGCTCTAAGGTATGCAATTTTTTTTTTTTTAGATCTTTGAGCTTATCCTGGGTCTTACCACAATGCACGTACAAATGAAAACTGCATCAAATCTTGACTTACCAGACAGTGTGAAAAGTGATTCTGTTATTGCTGGTAACAAATACGGGGAGCTGGGAGACTGCGTGTAGGTAAATGGGAGATAAACCCATAATGAAGATCTAGCTAATGGTCAGCTGTTGTTTAAAATAGCCTTACATCGTTATGTATATATGTATTAAGAAAATTACGGACAAGACATACGCTTACAAAAGCTGAGGTGCATCAGTTCAGAAAAATACAATATATTATGGGTGCTGCTCTGCTGTGCTAGACTGTTCTGGTTTGGGTTATAAAGGAGAGCTGATTTTCAGAGGAATTGTAGGTTACATGAATCGGAAAGCGCGTGTCACTATCAGCTTCAGCATGAGCTAGGCTGCGCCTCCAAAATAATCCTGTTCTGATGTGGAAACACACAGCAGCAATTTGAAACCAGTAATTGGAAAATAATAATTCTATACTGTCTATAAGTCCATAAAGACTTTTGTTGTATGTGTGTGTACGCACATATATTGGACAACGTGTATCCATAGCTGATATATAATCGTGTACTGTGTAATGTATTGAGCCATATTAAATAAACCCTACAAAGGGTATTCCTTGATGCTGTTTGAACAAGAGCCATAAATCTACTCGTGCAGAAGCCATAAGCCTGTCACGTACATCTGCCTGAAAGCACTGGACCAGTGTTTGTAATTCTGCATGACTTTTTTTCCCCACACATCCACTCTAAGTGTATAATCGGGCTCCTCTGATGGGGGCCAGCTCTGCTACGGCTCCGTGAGCGGTAAACAGGAACTGGTGACGTCAGTACCTCGACATCGACGTTGGGAGAACTTTCTCTCGGGTCATAATCGTACAACGCCACCATCCTTCTCGTCGCCGCCGGGTGCTGTCGCCCACTCCGTCTGTTTCTTTCTGTTCCAGGCACAAGGAGAGGAAGGGAAGGAAAGCCATCAAAGTTATTTTGAAAAGAAAAACACCGTGCAGCTTTTCCCCACATCATTTTAACAATGTTGGTGTTTCTCTAGCAGCGTGACGAAGGTCACAGATTACCCAGTAGCACAGATAGAGGTTAAACACCACCTGCGTGTCACAAACAGTTTCACAGGTGACTTGCCCTCTTCATTCTAAGCCACTCCGGCCTCTGAACAGTATTTAACTGCTAAACTAACGCTGCAAAGTTTTCAGCCATTCTTGGTTGGAAGAATCCAAGGTCACCAAGGTGTGCAAAGCCAAACAGTCAAGCTCATGTTGGTTTCGTTTTATTCCACACTTACTGTCTGCTCCTCCCTCCCCTCTCCTGATCACAAGGGATTTTGTGCCTGGGATTATTCATCCGCTGGGAGACCGGAAGGAGAAACGGGCCCTCGGTGGTCCCGAGACAGAAGAGGCCACCCGTTGTGCAAGTGGTTCGCGATATTTTCAAGGCTCTGACTCACAAAAACACATTCTCAAGTACTGTTTAATTTTACAAGTTTCCTTTGTGGGGAACAGAAGGAAAGGAGTAAAATTGGTAGTTTCCAGGAACCACATGAACTGTTTATTGAACGATACTAAACATTTACAGAGAAGTCCAAGACGGGCTTCATTTAAATTTGGATGCTATTAGCATGATTCTTGCGGATGATTGCTGTAGCAAGAGAAACATGCTTGTTAGTGCTACTTACAGCCAGGCATTGAGGGCAGGTCTGAGGCGCTTACGCGGTGTGACAGGGACCTGCCGTGAGGAGGCAGCCCATGGCTGTGCCGGCAGGAGGGGAACGGGGGTCAGGTAACGTAGGAGCAAGTCCTGAGGGTAGCATGCACTCACAGCCGACGCTGAAGCATTCGGAGGAGGTCACTTTTGCAGGGGGCAGGTTGGTTATTTTCCCAGCTACCAATGCAAGGGATTTACACCGATCGCAAGGAGAGATCCAAAAGGAAGGCAGGGGCTGGAACAGACGTGGGACCCGATCCCCCAGAGCCTGGATCGGCCAATACCGAAATGATTGTCTCAGAGTCGCCCTCTCCACGCTGAGGTACTGCTCTGGGGCAAGGCACTGCCCGCTGCTCAGGGTCAAGGGCCCCTCTACAACCAGGAGAAGAATCCAGCAAGGACCCTACATGTAACTGCTATGCGACAATACGTTCCAAATTCTGGTTTCCAAGAGTTCAAAGGCACAAAAAAGTAAATCTAGACAGCTCAAATCATTTTAGCTAATTACAGCTTGAATCAAATTAGTGGTTCTTAGCACAGACCTCTTTTAGACTTTCTGGATCTGCGGTGTACAGAGCGTGTGCTCTCTTTGAAACGGTCACAGTTGACTTCAGGAAAGGAATGCATACAAATAAAAGAAGAAAAGATATGAAGCTGTTCAAAGTTCTGTTTTTAAGGATTTAATGTGGGCAAAGGATTAAGAAAAAGATGAACACAGCATGTAAAGTGTCTGACGTGACATTAAAAATGTAACACCATGAGACAGACTGGCAATTAGAGCCTGCTTCTGCTACAGATCCACGTGGGCAGCCTCTTAACAGCCAGGGCCCCAGCACGTGGATCTCTGCTAGTCAGAATTTTTATTTAGTTTTAAATTAAGCCAAACTAACTGTTCTTTCCAAATCCATTAGTAAGAGTGTTTGATGGTTTTGTTTTTATTTAAATGGCTAACAATTTGAATCCGTAGTACAGAGAAAAATCCATGATGCTTTTAAAGTGCTAAAATATTTAAAGGTGAACTGCTGGGGGTAGGTTGCTAACAGCTCGCTCAGAAGCATCCCAGAATAAAAAGAATTGCGTAAAAATGGAAGGCAGGGCAACATTTCTGTCACAGATGACCTCTCCCTCTTCCCCAGATACATATTTTCTGATTTCTGAGCTATTTCAGGAGATGTGGCCAGTTGAGCACAACAATAACATCCAGTTATATTCACCAAAGATGGCTGTTGGACAGCCAAAGTATTCAAGTGACGGGGAGCTGGGTAGAGTAGTGGTTTCATTTTCACGAGTGCTCTGTATCAACAATTTGCTGACTTGGGTAAGAGCTGAGAGCTCTGAGCAGGACCTAAAGCGGTAAGATCCAACCAGGGCGGTTTGGGAAGGTATCTTCTGTACCCACATGTTTCTGCTAGAAGCAGAAACGTATTTAGACACGTCTTGATCCCATCAGGCGCCCAGTTGTGCTTACAGAAGTCCCTACAGCAGGTTGGGCAGCTCATTCTGGCAGCGTTGCAGTGCTGCAGGCCCACGCTAGCGGGGCTGCTGGCGGCAGCTGAGCTGCTCGGGCCCAGCCGCGGGTCCCAGGGTGTGCCCAGCCCCAGCCTGGGCCCTGTGGGTGCACGTGTCGGGGTGCGGGCTGCACCTAGAGGAGCAGATGGGCAGGGGGGTTTGCAGGAGCATCCTAGTGGGAGGATGTGTTGTGGTGTTGGCATAAGGAAATAAATACGCAGATTTGAATTAAGAACTTAATTAAGCGTTGAAGAACTTTGATCATCCTTCCTGTCATGGACAATGAGGAATTAAAAAATATCTTAAAAAAAAAAAACCCAACTTGTTTGACATTTGCTGATATGATTTTGGAAGGGATAAGGTTTTACTCAATCTAAGAAAACAAATGTGGAAGATTTCTTTGGTTTTTTAGCAACCACTTTTACAGTTCACGTTTAAACAGGACTGAACCAGTTCCAGCCCTTTGTACTCTCTGAATCATGTTGAAAATTTTAAAACATATTGAGATAGTTGTATGAAATTTATTCTTAGAAAGAAATCTAAGTTAAGATCTCTGTGTCTGTGTACAGAATTGAACCAATGATGTGACACAAGTGGTTCACGACACAGAATTGTTTGGCCAACTGCTTTTTAAAGGGCTCGTTACTGCAATATCCATAAAAATTTCATCATCTGCCGTGCTATCCCAAATGAGATTACACATAACCCTTTGCCACCATCCCTTTAAATTATTGGTAAAGTAGGAAAATGTAGAAGAGTAAAAATAACAACAAGTAAGTGATTCTTTTTATGCCTTGCAGCAGTGAGCGTATCACAAAGCACCTCAGCACAGCACACTCCAAAGCACAGGGATCATGTTCTGTGTCTAGAAATCTTTCAGGTGACAAAACCTGGGTTGTTTTTTTTTTTTAGATAAGAAAGTAACGAGGTGGAGTGGTGAAGATACAAATCCGCATTTGCAGCAAAAGATGTGACCAAGATTAAATATTAGTTGAATAAAATCATCCAGATACTGACACAGAATGTATCCCATGGTGTAGTAAATTGCTGTAAAATTTAGATGCATCTGCAGATAGTAAAACCAAAAGGCAAAGCGGATCCAGCCAAGTT
This sequence comes from Coracias cyanogaster, assembly GCA_033124195.1. Taxonomy (NCBI): domain Eukaryota; kingdom Metazoa; phylum Chordata; class Aves; order Coraciiformes; family Coraciidae; genus Coracias; species Coracias cyanogaster. The sequence goes on along the minus strand of JAVSBS010024465.1, from coordinate 118,153 downwards.
AATAGCACCCAAAAGTTAGGAGAAGTGAAGCATATGTATTTTCTCTTACCAATTTTCTCAACTGGTGTGTTCAGAGGAAGAAAGCCTTGTTTTAGCAGCTGATCCATCATCTCTTCATCATCTGCTTGAATCTCGGAGACCATATTACATGGGATAAGGCCAATTCTTGTGCAGGTTTCTCCACGATAGAATCCATCAGCATCTTTGTCCCCATAAACCTGTAAGTCAAAGAGGGATAATGGTCAGTGAAGGTTTTAGCAGTAGGGGTTGTAACGCAGGCTAAATTGTTACTAAAGCATAGACAGATGACTACAGTGTGGATGAGAATTACATCAGGTTTTGACTACTCTGACCATTTTTGGTGCCATGTGAGCTACATCCAAAATGAAGCATTTGCGAAACTGTGCCAAAGTGGTGGTATTTTGAACAGAGCAACTTGTGTATCACCAAAAATGCCTATCTAATATTTAATATACTTGATACATGTACTTAAGCTCTGCTACTGTCTTTCCAGAAAACATGAATTAAGATATAAAAATAGCATGAATTTTCATCAATAAGAACAGGTAAATCCAAAATTTCTCTTAAGTTTTAGAATGCAGTCAATTGATAAAGGCTACTAATGATACAAAGGCCTAGATCAAGGACTGTACTGAACAAAAAGTATGTTCTTAAGGCCAAACTGATGATCGTGTTTAGATTGTTCTTTGTATAGGCTCAGTTGTTTTCTTTCTCCTCTTGCAAGACAAACAATCCCTTCACTTCAAATTTGAGTTAACTAAAAATGACCATTAAATTGCCTCAACTTTCCAGAGAAGGAACATTTTTCAGTTCTAATCACAGCATGTCCATGACTTACCTGGCACCACTCCTGCTTCACACGGTGCGGCACCTGTGACCCTAACACATGTACGGGACACACTTCACACAGCTCACGATGGAACTGACCCTCCACATCCCACTGCTCAGGTCATGTACGAAAAGTATTTTGAAAATGCAAACTAATCCATCTTCACAACAGCTTGGTAAGAAATTCAAAGCAGCAGATCACACAGAAATCACCATGGTCCCAGATATAAAAGAAACATCACTGAAAGTAAATATCTGCTGTGGGATCTCTCTAGACTTTTCCATGCCAAACTTGGACATATTCGTGAAGAAATAATTAAAATACCTGAGTGAAATAAACATTCTTGCAAAGGAAAAATATGCTCTTAAACAAGTTCCGTATTGTTGGCATAAGTCTTCTATCACATAAGGAGGTAAGCAAAGTATCTAATGAAATATTTAACATTACAAAATTGTGCTTCAGGATATGGACATTTGTGTTCGGATCCAATCCAACCCAGTGGAAGGCAGGCAGTATTTTAACAGCTTAAGGTACTATTTTTGAAATGAGGCGTGTAACGAATGAGTCTATATTTTTTCAAGTTCTGTTTCAGATGACACTTAAATCTCAATTAACCTTGGCCTGCCAGCAGCTGTTCCTTCTCCCCATTTTGCACCAGACTGATTAGATACAAGGCTGCAGGAGGAGCTGCTTACATTTGCTGATTCAACAGAAAAATCCGCTAGCTTTTCAAAATCAAATCAGCAAACTGAACAAATTTGCCTCGCAGCTGCACAACCGTAAGATGAGGCGAGCTGGCATAGATGGCTGGCTAAAAACATCATCAGAGCCCGGCACCATCCCCATCACTTCAACTTGTCTTCTGTACCCTGGTCAAAAGCAGCTTGTATATTTTATACCAGAGTCAGAAACGGGGTGATTTTCCCAGTTTCAGAAGAGGATGACTCTGCAAGACGCATACTAACTTCTGGACTTTAACTGAAGTGCATACTAGCTGGGAGTGCTCAGCATTTGAAAAACCCAGTGACTCTGGTACGAAGAGGGTCCCACACTAAGCGCTGCTCTAGGAGCTTCGCAGGGAAAGACACCCTCGCTGAAGGGCAGTTTCCTGCGGGTTTTGTGGCAATGGACATGGCGGGCTTCAGAGTCAGAATTTTAGTCTTAGCACCTAAATCTGTAATTGAGCCTGGCCCTAGCTATCTGTAGCAACTCAGATTTTTGCCCATTACCTTATTATTTTTAAGCCATTAGCACTAGATTCTTAGGTTCCGGATCCAGTGAGACTTACAACCTGAACCTCTGGAGGAAAAAAAAACCCCTCAGATTCTAATCACACAAGTTGCTTTCTCCACAGGGAATAAGTGAGACTTTGTTTATAAAACTGGGTCCTTTGTTTCCTTTGTTTTTAGATCCCACCTTAATTATCTGTCCTTCTTTAAATGGCAGCTCTTCTTCTGCAGCATCAGGATTTGGGGACATTGTCAGCGGATCGTAGTCAAAGAGTGCAACAAATATTCGAGTTGACATATCTTCTGTGCCAGGATCTGTTTCTGATTCTTCATAAATATCTGGAGAAAGATGGTCGTGACCACCATAGCCATCTAGGAAAGTAAATTCAGAAAAGAACCATTCAGTAATACAAGCTGGTGGCATCTTTCAACCATTCCAGTTAATATTTGAAAAATGTTTGGCATTTCAGTAAAAAGAAACCCCCCAAACTTAATGCATTCATAACTGTTAAGCTTGGTGTTTTGGTTTTTGTGGGGTTTTTTTAATTAGCAAGTTGTTATTTTTGAAAAAAGCATATACAATCTGCATGCACTGACTGTGGTGTTGATCATCTACACATGTGGATACAGCTCAGGTAAGAAAGCAATTTTTGTTAGGTTTCCTAGAGTTTACCATAAATTAATGAAGCATGTTAAGAGTGACATAATTATGAGTTTGATAAGCGTTATCATTACTGCAAAAATAACCATGCTTTGGATCCTCCTGTTTTCCAGCACAGCTGCTTCTGCTCTTCATGGACACAAGAAAGCACATCCCAGCTGTGTTGACACACCATGTTTTAGGTACCAGGTTTAAAAAATGGTTATAGCCTCTTCTCTCCAGACAGGCAAGAAGAAATGTATTTCAGTAGTGTTAGTGAAGCCAGGGTTGGAGCTACACTGCCTATGATTTTGTTTAAACACAGTCAATAGCTAACATAGGCAGCAGTGCCCCAAAGCAACACAAACGCTATCCTGATGTGTTAAAACCCAGGCGAAATGGTTAGCTATGCCTGCATTTAACCATAAGCTCATTAGGAAAGATCATCCACGAGTATCACACCGCTGGACACTGCACTGAACTCTGTCCATTGCAGGGTACCAAATCAATTAGAACATAAAAAATGAGAACTGACATCTTGTCTCATATATCCTTCAGACTTGTATAATGACCTGAAGAATGCGTTTAGTCCATGATTCAACAACATCCTTAAAGATGGACTTCAATAAAACTGAATCAGAAAATGAGGCCAAAACGGCTAACAATGAGTGTTTTGATGGACAGGTTTCAAGGGCTTTGAATTTTGTTTTGAAAGAGCACGTGACAGCACTTCCGCAAAAAAACCAGTTACTTCCAGCCATATGAAGTCCCAAAAAATAAAGCCCTTGAAATCACAAGTCACTTCTGAAAAACTTGGTGCATTGTGCAAGTCCCGCTAACTTCAACAGGAGTCACGTGCTTTTGTTCTTTGCTGAATCAACACTTATATCCAGTTTACAAGATCCTTCACCATGAATAAACTGAGAAAAAGATGTTATGAAATATGATGAAATGTAGTTCAAATACATCAACATTTTTCCAAGCAGTTTTCATCTTAATACAATTTTTACTTTAATCACTTCTTACGAATGAAATACTCCCATTTTTGGTAACTGAACATTCAACATGGAACATTTTAGATAAAATTCCTCTTTTTGCCTCTACATCAGATGCGTTTTATTCAACATTTGATATTTTTTAATTACCAGAATAAAATTTCAGAGGGTCACAGCTTTGAGGGAACAGCTACTAACTCTTGGGTCCAGAGCGCAAGAAAGAGTGTGAATAGGGAAAAAAATGCAGAACAGCAAAAGGACAGGGAAAACTTCCAGCCAAGAAGCTTGAGGCAGGCACAAAGCACAGAAAGGAAGTGTGGGAGAAGGGCACGTGGGACAGAAAGCAATGGGACACAAAGGATGGGATTCTTCTCTGTTCTGTTCTCCTCCCACAGTCGGGCTGCAGTCATTCTGGGGTTCACACTCAGGCCCACCAGCCAATGTAAAACAGGTGGGTTAAGAGGTGTTTTGTTTTGTTTTTTAATTAAAAAGATCAATTTTTTGCATTGAACTCCAGCTGTGGTCAATGGGGGTTAGGTGCAAACATGAACTATAGTCAAGTGTATCTCTGATAAAAACACTGGCCGGTAACAACGTGACTCAGAATAGTCATGTTGGCTTCAGTGAACCAGAAAGCGAATCATCTCTTGATCAGCTCATTAGCCACTTATCTTATTCTTTCAAGAGGTAACTGTGTATATAAAATCTTGGTGCTTGGATGCAGCCAGCCAGACTCCCAGCGGATCCGTAGTTGCAACCACAGTTGCGTTGAACTCACTCGACATACAACGATACACACAAGCTGAACATCTGGTTGTCAGATGTCTTTGAAACTCAACATTAAATTACAATTTACCTAAACTTTCAGGGCAATTTTTGTTTCATATCAGATAACAAAATGCTCATGTGTTTCTTAACGCTGCATATGGCCTGGGCTGCTTTTATGGGGTAAGCGTTGGACACTTCAATTTACTGTGTTATGAGCTATGAAAACTGAGTTGTTGATCATGTAATGATTTCTATGTCGATGAAGCAACAAATACTATCAGTAGAAGGTATAATTGCCACATGTAATATAAGCTTGTCATTATGATGCAATTATTCCTAAAAATAAGAGTAATTTTTGTCTTCAAGTGACACAGCCAAAAGTCCTGGGTGGTCATTGAAAAGCCCCCGAATCTTTGTTTAGCCCAAGCCGTTAATCAGAATAATATTTGGCAACTGCTTCCTATTCTGCGACGTTGGGTTGTCATATACCAGCTACTGTTTGTCCCTGCCCAGTCGATACGGACTGGGTGGAAACATGGTCACTTTGATGGATGGTCCAGGTGTATACAGTAAATACTGACTGGCATTAGTAGCAGCATAGCTTCACAGGAGGTCATGCAATGCAGTGTGCTTGGACTCGGTCAGGTATGGAGATGTGGCTGCACAGCAGTTTCAGGACAGGGGACTAAGGGCTGTTTGTCCCTTACAGCTGAGCTGCAGAAACTTACCTGAGCGCAGACAGGACTTATGAGCTAGTTCCCCTGGCATTCTGCATTGCATGCAATGTTGTCATACAGAAACCGCACTTGTTAACACGCAGCTCTAAAATGCGTCTGTCACAAAGGATGAAGAATGTTCGGCATACCGTATCTATATTCAGAGGCCATGGTACGCTGCTGAGGCCATTTCTTGTGTCCACCAATGCTGCGATAATAAGCTTCTTCTTTTACAGGTGAAATATTTCCCTCACTACCTGACCGAGACCGACCGCCTTCACTGTTACTGTCCATTGTAATTTCTATGGAGAAAAAGGGAATGATCTATTAAAACATATTGTAGAGTTGCCTTTGCGGAGGCTCCTGCGGGCAGGCTTTGCCTACCCTTTTTTCTGACTTGCATATAGTCGGAAGGCTAAACACTGCATAAGCTTTGCCAGATGTCTCAGCCTCTAGAAATCCTTCTTCAGCAGGGGAATCACAGAAATGTGTATCTCCTTTTTTTAAAGCATCTAAATTTTGTGCTTTAAAAAAATTCATACAGTGTAAATATTGTTTGTTCGTCTTTGGATAGGAATAATCTTTTATTATGATGTTTAAACAATCCTACCTGCCAGATCTGCAAGGTCAAGAGCACTGTAAACTGTGTTTCACCTTCTAAAGTATCAACCTAAAAACAAAAATTAATTAATTTACTTAAATCCTACCTGCAAGAAGATACTAATCTAAAGTATTTATAGCTTAATGGAGAAAATACCTCAAAGAATTTAAATTCTCGTACATTTTGGAGAAAGGTTTTATCATTGGAATCCTAAGAACATTCAAATTTTGAGGGTCTTACCCACTGATTTAACCTCCCACAGCTGCCCTAAGAAGTCTCCATCGCTAAAATGTCCCCTTAGCTGAGTAACTCAGTAAAAACCTCCAGGCATACACGTAAAGGCATAAGCTGCTGCCAAGAAATTTGAAATCCACATTTTTGAGCTATATGTTGAGGCCAACAACAGCTTTATGTATTTAAGGCATCTAAACTTTGGCTCAGTCATACTTATTTTCTTCTTCCCTTTCACACGTCTCTGCTTTTCACTTTGTGGAATGACATATTATAATGACACAGCTATAATAACTTCCTTCTTCAAAACCCAGACTTGCTGCCCTTGTTCATGGGAAACTTCCTCTGTCAGTGGGAGTTCTGAACAGCGGCTTCAAGTTTCTGCAATGCTCTACCATATGCTTTCAGATGCCTTACCATATTTTATTTATCTGAACCCTTGATACATTTCATATCTTCTAGATGTTTTTCCAGCAGGCTCACAGGAAGCAGCTTTTGTGCAGAGTTTTGTCAAGGGTTTATATTTGCTTCACTTATCCTCAAAGTGATTTATTACAGTATGATGCTGAAAGCGAGGAAATATTGCATACATCTTTCAGCAGATTTAATCACTAGTCTTTTAGTCAGCAAAGTCAGTCTTGAACCCTAAACCACATAAAGAATTTCAACAGCTTCACAGCAAATACTTTTCGTTGTTGTTGTTAGATACTGTACAAAATGCTCAGTAGTTTGCTTGTTACCAGCATTAGACAATATTGTAATTTACTCCTAATGGGACTTCCCCGGATAAGTGGATTGTATCATTTGTGGATTGTACCTAACATAAAATACACAAATTCATTTTTTAAATCACATGGAAAGAAATAAAATCTGAGATTTCATTTTCTATGTCATTATCTGTTAGAGCACAGGTTGACTATCAGAAATTAATTTCTTTATCTGATTCCTAAGCTGTTGCTATTGAACAGCAAAGTCATTACTTGGAGGTTTCTGTCTCCTAACTTTATTGACGGGAAGTGAGCTATGATAGATTTAATCATAGCTTCCCTTTTTTTTTTTTTTTTTTAATTAAAATGAAAATTAAAAAGAAACCAAAAGGATTTATTCAAACAGACCTGTCTACTCTCTCACTATTCATAAAAAAATGTTTTAGCAGATAATATAAAATAAAGAACTTGGATACAAAACTTAAGTAATCCAAACATAAGCCGTAAATCTTTACCCCTGAGAAAAAAAGGACTGCGTTCAGAGAAAAAGAAAAAGGACATGAAAATCGAACAGTCTTCACACCCTCATTTGAAAGCTATTTGGTTCAGCTCACAATAACCTGTCCATAGAAGCACAAGAGCCTCCCTGGAGCTGATTCTCCCCCACATCATTTTCATATCAGTGTAATTCCACTGACATCTGTGAAGATGTGGGACAAGAATCAGCCTCCGACCAGTCGCGCTGTATTGAAGACACTTGAGTTTCATGCGTTACAGCTGTGTGTGTTTTCTGCTCTATGGTTTCAATGGTAATTACCATCTACTAGATATAAAAATAATCGTGCCCACTGGGGGAATTTTAATTCACAGTACGGGCATTTTAGTTTGATTCTATGAAAAGGGAAAAAATATGTAATATTTAAAAATAAAAGCATTCCTTAATGACCAATCTCTTTCCTTCTGATAATCCCCATTTGTGACTTCTCTTATTCACATAAATGTCAGGTGAGAATTGTCTGATGCTGCTTCCTCCTCCTAATGATCCCTAAAGTATTCTCAAATTAAAGGACAGGTTAGGGGCAGGAATTGGATCGACTTTACATCTTCGTGGAGTAGAGCTCTGCTAAGAGCTCACACAACTTTTTCTGCATTTGTTTTGCATCTGTTTCCTGATTTTCAGTGTGAATGTTTCTTATTTGTAAGTATAGAGCACAAGTTTTAACAGATACGTATTTGTCCATAGTGTCTTGATTCCATTATCTTTTCTGCACTACTTTTTGGATAGAGTTTAAGTCAGCATAGAGTTTAAGTCATAAGTAAACCAGAATAGGGATGATTCTGTAAGAAGTATGAAATCTTGTAAATATATGCAAGGTCTACTAACTTGTTACATTTAACAGGTTCCATTTTTTCGTGCTAAATTCCAAAAAGTAGTCAAGAAAATGGAAAGTGAATGCAAAATGATGGTCGATGAATGGAAAGATGGATGGCTGAATGGATGGCTGAATGGGCACATTTATTTTACTGATCATGTACTAGCCTGCCTGCCAGTTTCTTCTTGGGTAACACCTAACAGTATCTAAGCTTAACCAAGCTTTAAAAAGCTCCAGTACCCACTAAACTCAATGAAAAGACTCACAGTGATGTCAATGACTACTGATTCAGCCCCCTGTGAGACCCTAGTAAACTCATATTTAGATGGAGATGTTTTTAGTTCCATTTCATCCCATTTTAACTAAGAGTAACCATGGTTCAAGACAAGCATCTGTTATTTCTTTTTTAGGGACCCTTCCCAACTCTGAGGCTGCAAAGAACAGAAATGCACCAATCTGTCCAACTAACCAATGGAAGGGACCAACATTGGTCGAGACCTTTGTGGCACTGCACTGCCATGAGAGGACCTTCGCCCTGCATGCTCCACCCTTTCAGGCCGTCCTGCAGATGGTGGATTACCTAAAAGCTAAAAAACAACAACAGAAAAAACAGGTTTGTAAGTTACATGCATGGTAACATTATGGTTACATGGTTGGACATTAATCAGGTCAATCACATTTGGAAGCAGAAGCTCTAAAGGCAACTAAACTTAGTTTTTAACTGAAAGGTTAGCTGAAAAGCAAATACTGTTGCCTGGCAAACCTGCAAAAGAAAAAAATGGTTCCTTGATTTATGGCAGAGCTTTGTAACCAGCAGTCATACATCAGAACAAAAAGAAAAGAAAAGAATAATTTTTGAAATATTCTTTTGCCTTTGTTGTTGCTGCTAAGATGCTGTTAGAATCTTCTGAAGAGTAGTACGACCAGTCATGAGAGCTGTGGAGATTGGGCTGCACTGAAAAGGCAGGTCTTTTTTGTGTTCAGCTATAGAGCTTTGTCGAGTTTGCAGCATGTGAACAAGTGTACGTCCTTCTGTCTTTGAGCACGCTGCTTTTCTATACTGGCCTTCGGTTGTTAAAGCCTTTTAAAGGTCATTGAAACATGTAGAAGGGAATGTAGACACACACTTCGTCTCACATCAGAGCTGTCTCTTTCTGTTCACTACCCTTGCAGAAAATGTTGTTCTTTTAGTGACTAAATGGTGCTATTTTAATGCTCTCCAGAGTTTATCATGCAGTCATTGAGATTAATACAGCAACAATTTTAATGGGAGAAATTTTAAAGGATCATTTCAGCATGAACTGCTAGGCTAGAAGAGCAGGCAGCTGATTTCTACTTATACATGAAACAGATCAGATTTGAGGTTTCCACTCTGGACTGTTGCAGACTGAGAGCGTAAAGAACTTGCTTTGGTCTCTAGGGAGCAGGGAAGCCTACGGATGCATCTATCAAAGTGCGGAGACTCTGCTATAGATTAACGGACAGAAATGCAAATAGGCAAGATCATGCAGAGGCATCCTTGAAAGATATGGAATGGCCCTGGCCTTCTCTTTGGAAGAAGCTGTTTGCTGCATTCTCCTGCAGAGATGCAGTCTGCAACTTCAAAGGCAAGAAGAGATGGTCTAAAAAGGAAGGCAAAGTAGTGACAGTGCAGAGATAAGATAGAAAATGGAAATATGATGAAACCTGTGACTCCATAAATCTGGGTCACTGTCACACTGGGGGAGAAACTTGATTGTCTGGATCTGGATTGTCGAGAGATGTTTCATGATAAAGAGTATATCTTGAAAATTTTGAGAATGAGTTGAATGAAAACAACATGATGAAATGGATTCCTTGACATAAAAAAAACCAATAAATTACTGATGAAATATTTTTCCAGTTAAAATGCAGCAGTTTTTTAAAGCAACATTTAGATGGGCAAAATAAAGAAAAACAATCTTTTGGAAAAATTATAGTTCAGCTAACCCTTAATTAAAATTTAGATTCAGTTGTCCTTTAATAAAAGCAGCCATTATTGTAATTTGTTCTGTGGCAAAATCATTGTAAAGCAAATTAAACTGATTTCAGCATGACACAAAAGAGGACTGTAAAGGAAAATGCAGAATAATAAACAAAAATGAATGGGGAGGAAAAAAAAAAAGAAAGGGAAAAATGTAGCAGATAGGTCCAAAGGATGGACTCTAAAAATTAATTGAGGAAAAAAAACCAAAACAAACAAAAACAACCCCCCAAAAAAAGAACAAAAGAAAGAAAACAGAGTGATTTGGCAAGCAGATGTTAGAAGGAAGATTTATTTCACACACCAGAGAGTCTTCTGCATCTCTGTGGGATGGCTTTGCAAGTAGACCAGCTGCCCTAGAGTCAGCCATTTTTAAGTCGGTCTTCCAGCCTCCCTGAACATCTTCATTAGACAAGTTTTCTGTTCTATTACATTTCTGTGTCTCATACTTTTTCTCATAACTGGACTTGACCTGTTCACTCCTGGGTTCTACAAAGGAAGGACTCAGGTCACCAAAATCTTCTTCGATGCTGGTTTGTCTGGTTAAGGTTTTCCTGCGAGCAAGCAATGGCCTCATGCTTTTCCTGCAGGAACAGTTAGCAGTCTCTGCACAACAGCTAGATGCAACGTTGGCAGACACTGAATCGCAAGTATATCTGAAATTAAAACGAGATTCTTCTTCTTCACTTCCACAGTCTAGTCCACTGTCTGGGCTTCTCGACAAGGATCGGCTATATTTACATCCTTTGTCTTCTGCAGCAAAATCCTCCATGCCTGAAATTCTGTGCTTGGCTGGGTACCAGTAGTTGTGCTGCTGGTCTTGATTGTAGGGCCTAGGTGGTCTAGAGTCTCTAGCTATTGTGGGATTCTTTTTATAGGGCATACCTAAACCCTGCTTGTACAGCAGTTCAGAGTATTCACCATCCTCTTCAGCTACTTCTGGAATACTGAAAAGCTTTTTACTGTGATGTATCTGCTGTGAAAAGTCAGGCTGTTCCAAAAAAGTGGCTTCAGTGGTCTTATTCTTACCGCATTCCTTAAATTATGTAATGTTAAAAACCAGACAGGGAACAAATAGTGTGTGACAAAAATAAAATGGGAGGGAAAAAGGGAGAAGAAAAGAAAAATAAAGACAGAATTAGTTTTAGAGCAATGGTAAACATAAGACATGCAGCTTATTTAGTGAAAAGGATGTCATGCTTTGAGTGAGAATCTGTGAAAAATAAAGACATGATTAAGAAGTTGCCGGGTGTCAGATACAACATGAGAGGTCAGTACAAACAACTGAGTGATGCTCTTAACAAGAATAAACCCATGCATTTAAAACAAAGCAACAAAAGCTGCATACAGGTTCCAGCATGGTGAATGAGAATGGCATTAAAAGACAGCACTAATGCTTAGTATGTTTCTTGCCCCATGCCAAATTGCTGTTTAATTTTTCTTTGTAACCAGAACCCATATCTGAGGATGAAAATTCTGCCCTAGCACGCTTTCTTGCTTTGCATCTGTTAAAGCATCTGATATAAATAGCAAATACTTCTAAATCTCCTGCCAGAGGAGAGCTGTTCTGCAGACATCATGAAAGGATTCTAGTTTCCTCTGTAAAACTGTAAAAAACTGCACCATTTTTAAAGCTTGGATTCCACAGAAAGAACCCTGAGAAGCAGGCTGCTCTCTGATGTCACTTGGTCTGCACTGTCATCAAGTCTTTCATCATAACCTCGGACCTGCTTGATAAAACCAGTATTTGAAAATCAGCCTATTAGCAGAAGATAGTAAAAGTCTCTGTTCATACCAGAATTAGACAAAAACTTTCCCAGACTGGATAAACTAAGCATTCTGACCATGACAGATACATTTTGCAATTTTTCTATTACATGTACACAAAACAGGTTGGTGTGACAGAAGAATCCTATGCAGTATCTTTGTTGGACTCTGAGAAGAGAGAAGAGAATAATGATGCAAGAGGTGTTGGTTTTGACTGATATAGTTTCTAAGTTCTACCTCGTGGAGATCAGCTCTCCTTGTGCTTTACTCAGCGCTCAGATCAGGTGGGTCTCTGGACACAACAGCACCCGTAAATAATGACAGGATCATCTTGGAGACTTCAGCAATACCTCTTTGTCTGAGCATGTTAAACTTGACCGGCTTTTGGATGTCTTCCCTTTCAGGCATTAGAAACTTTCTAAGTTACTTCATGACTGTATTTGTTTCACCTGTTTTTATTCATTTTTAAAATGTGTGTCACATTTGTGAAATTTGTGAGACATATTGTCATAAAAAAGGAAAAAAGTCAATAAACGTGAACAAGAATAGTTTTGATTGAAACTCAAATATCCCACATTCTTAGAATGCTCAGATCACATAAGTGAGTTGAATCTTGCCTTGATCACCTGTGTCCGCCTTTGTTTTAGGGAACCATTGGAGGGAATAATAATCTCCCAATAAAGCAAGTATGTATCTGCATGCAAAATTGTTTTTTGTTACTTGGGAGCATCTATTAACCCAGGAGAGAATGCTTGCCTGCAGCTGCAAGGGCATGGTTGGCATACTTTCAGATGCAAGAGGAACAGGAAGCTGATTACATTACAGAAAATTTGGTAAACATGTCTTTCTTTTTTTTTTTGTTAATTATTGACGTCACAAAGTGAAACTGGATCTAGTGAAAGAGGGGGAAATTATTAAGCACTTTGGGAGCAGAATCTGACTTGTATTTTGTAACAGAAAATGTGTCAGCGTGATGGGTCATATTCGCCAAATGAGACTCAGACTTCCATGAGTCCTTCCCCAGGAAGAGCTCACATCCTGAATTCTACTTCTGCGGGAAGAGTCAACCAGCTGTACCCCTCACACACAGAATTATGCCTACAGACTTTAACAGGTCGAAAAGGACTTACTACACCAATTAAGGGTCTGGTCCTTTCTTTTTCAATACCAGCATTGGCAATACTAATTTAAAACCAAGAAGTAAATACACTTTCTGATTTGTCAAGAACAAGAACAGTCTAGGAATATTTCGCTTTTTCCCAGAGGAAAGGGATGGAAGCAGCATGCAGAAGGATTTCAGTTTCAACCTTTATGTTAGCAGAATAATAGAAACAATTATTACTTTTTCTTTTGAAAAAGTACCTGTGGCATTCCAGATAGTATCAGAATAAAAGAAGTGAATTCAAAGTACATGAAAGCAGTTACAAGAACAGTCAAAATTATTGTATGCATGAGAAAAGAGTATTTTCTTTTTAACTAACAGCATATTGGAAGAAAAATCAACCTGTGGGTTTCCGTATTGTTCAAGTGATCCAACTTTCTAAGAAAACACAATTCAGTGCAATTGCTAGACACATAAAAAGCAAATACGATTTACACATACAAATATACTATGGGAAATGCATAATTCTGTACTGGGTAGGTTCAACATTTTACATGTGCTTTAACTGTTACACTAAAGGTGTCTTTCATTATGAATATTTCTGAGTAGTGTTAAAGCAATATTTCTAACTGGTATTTCCTATTATCTCTGGTGATTCCTTAATAATCAGAGCATGAGGATTTCTTATAATGCATTTATTAAACAAAGCTGACCCAACTCCCTTTCTTACAAGCCCACTTTAAAGCCTGTGGAAGAGATAGCACTGGGAACAGGGACAAATTACTCAGACATGAAAAACCTAAGTTGCTTTTTTCTGTATGTAAGTATGCTTATAGAAATCTCCTTGCTTAGAAACAATTAATTCTCTGGGTAGCACATGTAGTATATAGTCTCTAGACACAGAAAAGAAATTGTAACTTCAACAATTATATATAGGAAAATAGTCAATTAGTTAAAAGATTAGCTATCAAACAATGAAAAACAAAAAGGAATAAAATGTACCAAAGTGGCCTTGACATCATGAACAATGTTCACCCTAGTTCTATACCACTGTGAGTTTTGATGATCTACAAAATCCATAACTGACTAAAAGAAATACTTTGAAGGAACAATCATAATATGGAGGTATTCCTAAGGTTTCTCTGCAGTCACACTTACCTTAAGAGCGTTGTGTGAAGTCACACTGACTCGTCGCCTTCCTCCGTCCTCCAGCTGCATTTCAGAGTACAGCTCTTCCTCATCTTCCTCCATAATATCAGACAAGTCGGAACCTCTGCTGCTCTCTGTATGGTACTCTTCACCATGGCAATAGTGAGGCTAAATGGCAGGGTGAGAGAGAAAAATCTTCACTGACTGTCAAGCTGAAAATCCTTGTGTAACACCAATGAGGACTAGAGCGTTTCCTAGGTTTGAATATCAGGCTAATAACCACATACAAATTACATCATGTGGCTCGCTGCTCTGTTCTAATGGACAGATGTATAAATATTTTTTACCCACTTATGTTCCTAATTTACGAAATCTAATCTTAATCCCATAGGTGATACAAAAAAGGATGTCTGCATTCACAGCACCAAATCTAGTTTTGCTCTTGATTATATTCCCTTGATTTAAAGAGGTCGTTCATGCATCAATGGACTTGCTGACCAAATTGTGAAAGCCCTAGGATAATTCACGTATCATCTGTTCCTCACAGCTGTTTGTTACATCCCATTGTAGTTTAAAAGTGATCAGCATTTAAGTCTTGCAGAATGTTACCATCACTGTATGATATAGCTAGCTGATGGAATTTCAAGCTTTCATTCTCTTAAACATTGAAGGAATAGGCTGGCTAGAACTGTAATTATGTTTTAAAATTAGCTCCAATATTTCAAGTTCCTAT